>JBBPQE010000820.1:0-12087 GCA_038092335.1 Boletus vinaceobasis
GATACTTGTACAGCACAGACTTTGGGAAAAGGGGAAGCTAACGTCGAAGTAGGCCCCTCTTTTAAAAATCCAAGGAAGTAAAAGAAACCTTCCGGACATGTTCTTCGTCATCGTCGTCGTCTTCAATTTCTTGTAGCTTTGGCAAGTCATCCTTCTGGATTCGTTGAACTCGTTGGGTTTTTCTAGGGGTAGAAGGGAAGGTAGGACATGCGGAGCTTAGGTGTCCTCCCTTTCTGCAACGGAAACAAAGTCCCTTCTCAATGCATCTCTTTCGCTCTTCAGGGGTGAGCTTGGAGATTTTAATGACGTCAACATCCATGGCATCTGGGTCTCTCTTTGGGGTAGATCACTGGGTGGAGAGGCTTCGGTAGGAGGTTTGGAAAGGATGGCGATTTTGTCGTTCGATGTCATCAGCATGATCCCATGCTGAGAGGAAGGTTGTGGCACTCTTTTGCCATTGATCAACGGTGGTGGGACGCGTGTCCATAGTCATGATTCTCTTCATCAAGAAGGTGGGAATTCCAGCAGCGAAGTAGCTGATAAGAACGTTTTGGTCGACGATCTTGGAGAGGGCGGCGTTGTTCTGAAATTCGGAGATATATTCAGGGAGAGAAGGGGAATAGTCTTTCCCTTTCTTAACGATGCGAGTGGTGGCTAGCCAATTGATGGCTTCAGTGACAGAATCGTGTCGTTCGAAGGTGGAAGAGAACTCAGTGACAAAGTCGGCGAAGGTTCCCATATTAATAGTCACCCCAGAGATAGTCTTCTGGTGGAAGGTGGAAGCCCAGGTTGCAGCTGATCCCTTCGTCATGTAAGAGAGAGCGAAGGCGATCATTTTGCTGTCGTTGGTGTAAACTTCTTTGTTGACTTCGAGGTAGTATTGGACGGAGTTCATCCATCCAAGGGCTCTCTTATAGGAGCCATCAAAGGCTTCAGGGGCTCCTAGACGAAGTTCGGTAGGTTTGGAAGACATGGTTCGAGGAGGTGGTGGAGGAATTCGAGGAGGTAACGGCGGGGGCAGGGGTGGGAGTTGGAAAAGAGGAACGACGTTGGTGGGGGTAGGCGAGGGAGGAGTAGGTTCTCTTGGAATGTGGAGTGTTCCAGAGAGTTCGTGGGATAGGGCAAGGGTTTCTTCCTGTTCCTGTTCTAGGGGAAGGAATAGGTTGTCGTCGTTGGGATCTTCTTCACTGGTGGAGTGAGAAGGTTCAGAGTTTGATTCTTCAGGTGGAACCTCTCGAGGAATCGACCAACGAGAGTTCGCGGGAGGTTGTCGATGAGAAATGGTGAAGGACTACGTCGATGGTAGCCTTAGAGAAGGTAACCTAGATCTTTTGTTACGCTTGGCCCGGGTAGGGACGAGCGTAGACTCTAGGGTCAAGGGTTCGGGTAGTACGATGACTACCGGTGGTTCGAGGGTTTCAAAGACGAAGCTGGCACTCAAAGTAGCCAGGAGACTTGTAGAGGTCCAGGGATGATGTACTGGGTATATTCCAGAGTAGATCTAGGTTAAGGAGTACATCGTCTGAGGATTGGTTTATATAGAAGCCTAATCGAATGCGACAGAAGGTTGAAGAATGTTATGACAAATCAAAGAAGATGACAGAAGGTGGAAGAACGTTATGACAAATCAAAGAAGATGACAGAAGGTGGAAGAAGGTTATCGAAGCGGAAAGAATCGTAAGACTATACGGGGCTTCAACAGCATAGTCGTTAGTCCGAAGGATAATGGTTTGCATAGAAGGAATTGAAGAAATATCAAGGCGAGTCGAAGAAAAGAGGTACAGAAAATCGTAACACCATCAATGAGTTCTTGGACCCACATCTGGCCAGTCAGAATAGACGTGTGATACGGAATGGGGTCTCTGTGTGCGACAGAGGACATGACAGCGTCAGACATAATCTTGAAGGCCTTCATCATAACATGGGTGAGCTGTTGATTCTGGGCTAGCATCATATGGAAAAGAGTGTCGGCTAGACCGTCTTGTGTCTCTGTTCCATCATCAGATCCAGAGTATTGGGATGCAGTGCTGTTATTGGACATCTTGTATTGCTGCCTAGTATCATGCTTTCATCGTACATCGATTAGCACTATGTAATCTTGAAGCTCCGCCCCAATCTTTAGATCACGTGGAGACATGGGTTTTCCTGAAAACCCGACCAGGTTTGGTTGCTGTCCAGGCCCTTAGGCACGACCTTTTCCCTTTTTGGCCACTTTGGCCGCGTCCATGAAGAATGCTGAGGCTTCTTCGAAGCTCATGCCTCAGGTCGCCTTAACCCATGCCTTTTGGTTGCTTTTATCCTCATCCCAAGAGGTGTACATTGTGATATTCTAAGTAGTACATGTGATCTTTCTGTAGCTACATCGCCAACATGTCATGATCAACATAAATGTATCTGAATGGAAACTTTGCCCAATGTCGTTTGGGCATGTGAAACCATATCCTAGGGATTCTTTCACCCATGGGAAGGTCGTGTCTTTTCTGCTTTTAGTATTGTAAAGTTTCGTAAAAGGTTGTAAAATGAAAAGAACGTAAAAAAAGAGAGAGGACCTGTCGGTTCCTTCTTACTCAGGTCATGTCCTATTAATGCAGCTCCTTTCCTGCAACACGAACCCAGGGAGGTAGTCCCGCAAGCTACCATATCCCAGTACTGCACCTATGGCCATAATAACCATATTAGAGCGTCGAGCAGTGTCACATTGGGGATGGCTGCGCAGACATGGCTTTCTTTCAAGCCCAACCCTTTCATCGGTACTAAGATGAAGTCGTAGGGAAAGGTATTGTAAAAGTCTTTGTGAACATAGAAAAAGTACTAAGCTTTTGCATAAGTGAACGGCTGTAGCTTTCGCCGTGTGACTTGTCCATATGTACCTATATCTTTCAGCGACTTGTGCAGGATCAATGTAATCCCTGCCTTTTCTAGACTTTGTCGTTGAACTGGGTGCCCCCTTCGCCAACCCCGACGTTATCTGTAATTATAAACTTTTTTAGCTTTGTGAATGCGTCCTTCATCCACTTATCATCTTCTTTTCGGTATGATAACCTCTGGCTGCATAAGCCGTATGAGCACATCTTTGGCTCTGGACCGTTGTCCCTTCTTTGCATTTTGTTCTGTGACAAAAATAGACTAACAAGCAGACGAGTTAAACTCAGTCTTGAGTATTGAGTACTGGGCTAAAAAAAAAGGGTAACTAATCTAACAAGCAGACGAGTTAAATTAGAAGCTATCAGTAAAAGAAAATGTGTATAGCTAAATGAAACTGTCTCACCTCAGTCTCAAGTATTGAGTACTGGACTGAGGTGCGACAGTGGGAAAATGTCTGCAATAACGTGCACTCATGATTATGTAATCTATCCTTGATGTACCACAAATCTTCGATTTACAACATTGCATACTTTCAGAGCATTGCTCTTGGGAAATCTTCATAATGGTCGCATTGACCAGCATGCAAGTGCTACATCTGTGCTGCGTAGGAACTTCTTTCTTGAGTTCTTCTTCAAACTCATGCCTTAGCTCAGGCTCTGTAATGGAAAACTATTTTCACTTATCTCAGCATGCCACGCTATCCTGCACCGCCCAATAAAGCTTCTCTTGTCCTATCCTAATCTTGAGCCCACACTTGCAAAGTGGTGAAGTCAAAGGAAAAACCTCAACTCGGATTTCTATTGGAGTTATAGCGGACTTTCATCAAAGGAGATATACTTTTCTCCAACGTCTTTTTCTTCATCGCTCGGGCCATGTCTTCCATAATGGTCTCCAATGTACGATCTGGAAAATAAAATCTTTATGCTTCTTGCATAGCACGCGTTGAGCTTCCATAGCTCAGATCTAACCTAGTG
This sequence comes from Boletus vinaceobasis, assembly GCA_038092335.1. Taxonomy (NCBI): domain Eukaryota; kingdom Fungi; phylum Basidiomycota; class Agaricomycetes; order Boletales; family Boletaceae; genus Boletus; species Boletus vinaceobasis. The sequence goes on from JBBPQE010000820.1 coordinate 3,840, forward strand.
ACAGTTATATCATCAACTAGGGGTTTTGACGGTTGTTGGGAAGTGCGTCTAGCACATCCCGTCCAACATCAGGAACGACCACAGTCGTCTAACTCGTCCTCATGTAACGTTTGAGGAGTCTTTGTAAGGATCAGTGGAGAGGGTCATAGTACTTGCCGTAGCTCTGCGGGTTCTGCTCACAGAGTGCGCCATCTTGTGCTGCCCGTGGTACTTGGGGGCTTATGCTACACAAGTGGCGGCGATCAGTACTTGAATATGAGTGGGCCAGCATTTCGTTTGCTGTCTTGAAACCCAATCTCGTCGTCGTTGTGCAAGGTAGAGAATGATAGTTTGGTTCTAATGAAACAACCTTGAAGGTCGTACTTCATAAGATTGGCTGGTTAGGCCGCTCTAGGCTGCACATGTTGAACCATAAAGGAGTGGAGGGGATTGAGCTATGCTCATGATCTTTAAGGGGAGAGACCAAGAGAACTAAACTGGAGAGCGTCTGTTACGATCCTGTCTAGCTAGCTCGCAGCGTAGGACTGGAGAGGAACACTGGAGCCTCAAAGAGAAAAAGGGGTAAACGATAATAGGAATAGGGTAAGGAAGAGCTCGCTTGGTTTATTTGGCAAGGTCGCTTCGTAGACCTTAACTATCTGCTTGGATCGTCCAGGGCTTACTATGCCTGACTCTTTGTCTTCTTCTTGATCCTCGCAACGATAGGGCAATAGAGTGAGAGTAGAAGCCAAGTACGATGGCTAATCGGAGGAGTAGACTTGTGGCTTCTGAATCCTTAGGAGGACCAATGAAGGAGACAAGGGAACTATTGATAACTCTGAGGGACCTAAGTACGACAGAGAGGTCCCTATATATACTAAAGGAAATGGTGCACAGACCATGCTATGCTATAGATAAGGTGAGAGGAAACGTCTAAATATGGTAAGGAGTGTGGGATATAAAAGGAAGGTAGAGATAAGAAGGGAAAGGGAGTCGTCTAGACTCACGGAGATTAAATAGGGCTGGTAACAGTGAGGTATGACGTCGTATGATGTCATGATGACATCATGAGTCTGGTGTGGTCTAGGTGATGACGTCATGGGAATTCGGAGATAAGGAAAAGGGGAGATAAGATAAAGAGAGGAGGTTATCACGTGATGGGGAATCAGGGGATCGTGGGAAGAGAGAGTTCTCAGGGTCACGTGATGGTTGTCGTATGGTATGAAAGGGAATACGAGAGGGATTATATCCCATCTCTAGAGTTCGTATCCCGTCTCTAAGGGGTTACTACGGCGAAGTTAAGGAAGGTTAGAGCGATGTCATAACAATTTCTTTTCCTTGATCTTATCTAATCTAATCTAATCAAGCCATGTGATTATCTAATCTCACAACATAGACATGGACTTGTAACTTTTCTTTCTCTTTCTCTCGCGCTCACAGACACTTTCTCTATTTAGTTATATTCACGTTCTCACGAGATCTCATCTCGTTCTCACGTTCATTACCGTATGTCTTCTATTTCATTTCTGTCTATGCTTCCATTCCACTCCCACGGTAATCACCGTGTTATGCTTCTCTTCCATTCTGCCACACCATGTGTGTGCAGCATATATTTAATTCCCGTCATCATATGTCCACATGTAGTAGTGTACAGCTTGGTCTATGCGCATTATGTGACAGTATATAAACCCCAAGGAACTACTGAACATCCTCCAGTTTAGTTCTCTTGGTTCTTCCCTTGAGATAAAGTCCCCTTCTTAAGTCCTCTCCCTAGTATCTAGTGATAAGCCTAGTGTTACGAAGTGACAATTTCTTTTCTTATCTTTTTCCTTGATCTTATCTTATCTAATCTTATCAAGCCACGTGTTTATCTTATCTCACAACATAGATGTGGACTTGTAACTATTTCCTTCTTCTTTCCTCGCGCTCACGGACGCGTTCCCTATTTAGTTATATTCCTTTTCTCATGAGATCTCATCTCGTTCAACACACTCATTACCGTATGTCTTCCTTTTCATTTCCGCTCTATGCTTCCATTCTTTCCCACGGTAATCACCGTGTTATGCTTCTCTTCCATTCTGCCACACCATGTGTGTGCAGCACGTATTTAATCTCCGTTTACAATATGTCCACATGTAGTAGTGTACAGCTTGGTCTGTGCACGTTATGTCGCACTATATAAACACCAAGGAACTACTGGACGTCCTCCAGTTTAGTTCTCTTGGTTATTCCCTTGAAGCCTTAGAGCTTTGCTCAATCCCCACTCTCCTTTCATGGTTCAATGTGTGCAGCCTAGAGAGGCCTAACAAGCCAATCTTACAAAGAAGTAGTCTTCGAGGTTGTTTCATTAGAACTAAACTACATTCTCTACTCTGCACGACGAGGAGGAGATTGGGTTTCAAGACAGCGAACGAAATGCTGGCCCTCTTGTATCAAGTACGGTCGCCCGCCCCCGTTGAGCGTAAGCCCCCAAGTACCATGGGCAGCCCGGGCAAGCAACATCTCTGTGAGCAGAATCCGCAGAGACTATGGTGAGTACTATGATTCCCTCCGATCCTTACGATGACTCCTCGAACGTTACATGAGGACGAGTTAGACGTTGTGGTCGATCCTTATGTTGGATGGGATGCGCTAGTCGCAGTTCCCAACGACCGTCAAAACTCCTAGCAATGATATAACTGCTACTAGGATTGGATCACGAGCATGATGCTCTATGCATGCTCCGCAGAAGCACAACATTTATTTTCCAGAACGTTTGTCAGAGTCCACAAAGGAAGACGTGGCCCGAGCGTTGAAAATACAAGAAAGAAGATTCCTGGTTATCCGATAATCCCGAAAGTTGATTCGCTAGTCAAGATAGTTATGTCTTGCCTCCTTGATGGAGTGGGCTACGCGATGGGTAGGATATGGGTAAAGATAAAAAGTTTTCCATTACAGAGTCCGAGCTAGGACATGAGATCAAAGAAGATCCAAAGAAAGAAGTTCCCAAGCATTGCTGGATGTAAGCACGCTCGCTGGTCAACCCAACCATTAGAAGTTACTACTTGGATTGGTCATCCTCAAATACGACCGAAAGTATGCAAAAGGGACAACGGTCCGGAGCTGAAGATGTGCTCATACGGCTTACACAGCCAGGAGTTTATATAGTGAAAAGAAGATGATAAGTGGATAATGATAACATCCACAAAGCTAAAAAGTTTAAACGACAGATAACGTCGGGGTTGACAAGGGACACCCAGTTCAACGACGGAGTCTATAAAACGGCAGGGATTACTTTGATCCTGCGAAAGTCACCAAAAGATTAGGTGCATATGGACAAGTCAGACGGCGAAAGTTTAGCCGTTCGCTTATGCAAAAGCTTAGTACCTTTTTCTATGCTTACCAAAGACTTTTACGATACAGAAATTGTCACTTCGTTACAGGTGGTGAGCTGGATAATGATGATGGCAATGATAGATAGGGCAGGAATCCACCCTGTGCAAATCCGGATTGTATCCGACGTGATCTCCACTCCAATCCGCTGTGTATCCGAGTGCATCTGACGTATCCGATCCGAATCTAGTGCATATCTGCGCGTGTCCATGCGATCGACAGGATGGGGAAGGTGTCAGTGGTAATGATAGTGATGGACGGATGGGAAGGGTAGCGTGATAGCGCACAGTTTTGCTGTAGTTGAATTCGGTTTGGTAATAGCAAGGCGGCGAGACAGCGACGAAACAGTGGTGGCAGTGGTGAGATGAGGGAAAGGCGGCGCACACAGAAACGGCCAGATTTTGGAAATGGAATGCATGATGGCGATAGCGACAGCGACAATGGCAATATCGAGCGATCAAAAGTGAGGTCGAAACAGCAATGATGTGGTGGTGATGGATAGTGGAACGGGAAGGGAGACGATGATGGTGGGAAGGACAGCGCTTTCAGTCATTGTGGTAAAGCGTCCGTGCATGTCCGTGCGCATCCAATCTCGTCCGATCCGAATCTGATGTCTCGATGATCGATCTGCGCTGTCCGTGTGCAAGCCTAAGTACGAAAGACAAAAGTGTAAGAAGGGGAATAAGAAAAGAGATAATCAAATGAAACAGAACGATTGCAAGCGTCTGACTTGACCTTCCTTCATCGGTCATCTTTTTGCATCTATACCTGCATCGGATCGAAACAGTGCACGCGGAAACAGCCAGATTTGGACGGAATGCGCAATGGCGACAGCGAGGGCGATACCGAGCGAACGAAACGTGTTTGAGACGGCAATGATATGGTGGTGGTGGTCAATGGAATGGAAAGGGAAAGGCAGCGCATTGTTTTGTCATGGTAAAGGCGATTGGAGAGGTGTGCGCATCGTCACAGTAATGTGTCAGCGTCCGTTCTTGTCTGAATCCAGCAATGCGTGCATTCGTTTGCTTGCGATGTCTTCGAATCCGAATTCGTCGGCTGGTGAAATCTGAGTGTAACGATAGCGATGCACATGCTGAAACGGCCAGATTTGGAATGGGATGGCAATGGCAATGGCGACGGCAATGTGTGCGTTCGTTTGCGTGCGATGTCGTCTAATCCGAACCGGATGCGAACTCGCGCGGTTTGTGCACGCTGTCCGTAGCGCAAGTCTGAATATGAAAAGTGACAGTGTAAGAAGGGAAATTTGTAAGTACGAAATGAAATGAAACGAGACGAAGCGAAACCAATTGTGAGTATCTGACTCAACTTGTTTTCTTCGTGCGTCTTTCTCATCTATATCTTCATCGGATCCGAAATTATGTGGTGTAGGAATAACCGGATTTGGAAGTCGGATGGATAATGAACGCCATGTCCTAGTGCACATTCGAAGATCAGAAGTCTAACTAAGGTGAGTAGAGGACATGAGAGTCTGGCTTGGAATGATGAAAACGAGTGACAATTAGAAATACGAAGGAATGATGAACTATATGACTTTGTTTCTTTTTCTTCTTGTGATGGTTTATTGTTTGATGAATAAGCGATGCGTGCACCGGACGAAACCCGGGGTGGAACGGAGTTGCTGGATAAAACACAGGATGAAATGAGTACGTAGTGACTGTCTGTTAGTGGGTGGGCGAGTGGGTCTGAGTACGAAATGGAATCGAAATTGCTGTAAAGGGTCAGTTACACAAATGGAAATCGAGCGGAAAAACACAAAAACGCGAAAAATGATAAACCGAGAGAGTCTGTTAGGACTCCTCTCCTCCGAGGGGGACTTCAGCTGATGACCTCCTGGGCATCAAAACGAAGCTGTGGGAAGAGGGTCAGACAGTGCGCAGAAATTGATGAAATGAGATGAGCAAGTGGATTCCTGGATCGAACGGGAAATGCTTAGTAATGGATGAGGTGAGCTCGTGGAGTGAGCAGAGTGAAGAGGTCAGCATATGAACGAAGGAGGGACAAGATGAACAGGATGATGAAGAGGTAGATAGTAGTCCAAGGAATGGCGAAACGAGCAAAAGTGAGATGGCAGGGTCGGATATGGAGGTGCATGATCCTGGCGAGGACCGATTAGTTGTTGACAGAAGCGGCGCGGGAATGCAGCAAGGGTGGCGAGAGTGAGGACATGGTGGATTTGAAGACGGTTGACCAGATAACAATGCGGGTGGGTGTGGATTCAAAAAGGACAAGAGCAGCGAAGATGGCCGAGGCTTGACTGATGGCAAAATGGGTGGTGATGGGCACGAGAAAGACGAGAGCAGTGGATGTGGCTGAGGCTTGACTGGTGGTGTCGAAGTGGGTGCTGGGCGCGAGAACGACAAGAGCGGCGAAGGTGGCTGAGGCTCGACCGGCACCGACGAAGTGGGTGAGGGAGGATCTGACAAGAGCAGCGAAAGTGACGAAGGTGCTTGCAGCGGCGATGGTTGACTGGGTAATGACACAAGTGGGGGCAAATCCGAAAGCAGCAGCGAAGTGTGGAATACTTTAGTAGTCACTATAATATTAGCAATAAGCTAGTTACCTGTGGAATACTTTAGTAGTCACTAAAGTATCCTGGTACAGTACGAAAATCCTAAGTAGGTATGCTTAAGTAAGCTACCTGATATGTAATCAGTAATTCCAACACGAAGGTGACTGAGGCTTGACTGGTGGTGTCGAAGTGGGTGGTGATGGGCGCAAGAAAGACGAAAGCGGCGAATGTGGCTCAGACGGAGGTGGACTTGAAGGTGGTTGACGAGGTTCAACTGGCGGCGAAGCAAGTGAGGGCGGATTTGAAGAGGACAAGAGCAGCGAAGGTGACCAGGGTGCGCGTGGCGACGAAAACACAGGTGACAGGGCGATAGTGTCCGAAGTGATTGCTGAGGGATTGAAGAAATCTGGAATGTCGAGTGGCGAAGGGTGGTGCACGGCTGCTGGGGTGACGGCATCTGAGATGATTTCCGTAGTTTCAACTGAATCTGAAATGTAAGGTTGGTAGTCAGTAACGAATCCCTAATACCAGTGCTGGGCTGCAGCAACGAGTGCTGGCCAATCCGAGCTCGATTCCGGTGCTTGCTGTGTGGTTTTCCAAAGGTTGGCTTCGTCAGCGCTTACAAACCATATGGCAACGTCAATTTTCTCCGTGTCTGAGAGTCCGATGCGTGTCGTCAAGTTGTCAATGGCTTTGAGGTATGAAGGTAATTGAGTGGGGTCCATCCCATCAAATCGTGGTGCATTGTCGGAAGTTCGTAGTGGCAGCTGGTGAAAATAAGCTGGGTGAGGCATAGTCGGTGGTGAAAATGGTGGCAATTTCTGAGTGGCGACGTTGAAAACTGAAGGTCTGGGTTACAAATTTGCTAATGGCTTTCTCGGGGAAGGATTGGAAGTTTTCTTAAATGAATGGTGAGACTTTCAGATTCTGAAGGAGTTGTGTTCGAATTCGTGTGCTGGCAAAGGTTTTCGACTAAGCGCGGCGCTGTGGTGAAAGCCGATGTTCTTCCTGAAAACGCTGTAAAAAAAATCAACCCCCTTGCGGTGGACTCCAGTTGTAAGTAACAAAAAGGTTTTCAAAGAAGAAAACTAAATAAAGAAGGTGGGTGCGAGTTTCCTCGACCCAGGGGGTTGTGTATTACAGCGATGTTGGAAGGGTTGTGCGACAATGCACGGCGACACTGACTAATCCGGTGAGTCTGGATATGGTAGAGCGATGAGGAAAGGAAAAGGAACGACACAGGCCAACGGCGGCCAGAGAAAAAGACAACAACAATGAAGTGAGCTGCTCAGTGGTAAAAGCTAAACTGTTATTCCTGATTGGAATACAAACTATATAGTGACTAAGGAAAGAAAATAATAGACCCAAACAATAATGCTAAGGTAAGTAGGATAGGGGACAAGCAACAAGGTAGTGAGAATCAGGGAAATCCACCCCTACGAACCTAGGGAATATTAGTTCCCTACAGCGAGCGACGGAGAAGGGCGAAGGCGTGCAAGGAGGAAGCGGAGCAGAAGGCGTGTGAGGAGGCTGAGAAGAGGGCGGCAGAGGAATGCATGAAGGCAGAGGCAGAGGCAAAGCGCAAGGCAGAGGCGGAGGCAAAGCGCAAGGCCGAGGAGACAGCCAAAAAACATGTAAGTCAATTGTTTGCTCCGGGATGTCGGAACTGACGGAGTAAGGCTGAGGAGGTCAAGGCGCAACAGAGCGTGACGAAGGGGAAGGGGAAGGAAATCCCAGAGTGCACGAGGTGTGCGGATCGCAGATTGGAGTGCGCGTGCGGAGGGGGCAAGTCCAAGTCGTGCATGGAGTGCATCGAGGCGAAGGTGAGGTGTGTGAGACCAGGGCAGGAGGCAGCAGAGCCACGAAAACGGAAGAAGGGGCCAGAGACCTCTGTGGAGGGGAGGAAGAAGAAGAAGCACCGTGTAAGTACGGAGTCGAGCGAGAAGGAGGAGAAAGAAGAGGAGGGGTTGTTGCTGCTGGGGGCAGGCAGCGATATTTCGGAGGTGGTGAGGGTTCTGTCGGAGATGGTGGCGGAGATGCGGAAGGGAAGAGCGGAAAGGAGAGCGCAGGCATCGGCGATGCTGGGCGTGTTGGAGGACGTGAGGGAGGCACTGGATGCGATGTATGTCGCGTCGGAGTCGTTGGAAGAGGTGGACGAGGTGGACTCAGAGATGGAAGGGGAAATAGCAGAGGACGTGCCGGAGTTGAGGAAAGAGGCGAGCGAGCCTCACGAAGAAAATGAAGTAGAAATTTTGTAGTTAGTTCCTCAATTCTGATTTTCTTTCGTTATTGCCCCGTAAGAGGTCTGGGTTTGTCTGGGTACTTCGTGTGGAAGTCCTGTACCAAGTCCAACACATGTCCTAACTC
>JBBPQE010000821.1:0-12073 GCA_038092335.1 Boletus vinaceobasis
CGTTGGAGTAATCGACAGTGACACGCGCGTGATGCTGATCCGTCCGTCAATGCAGGTAACACACAACCATCGTGTTCTGTGCTACTCACGTCCTCTTCGTCTTGAATGTTCGCGAGCGCGTCGAAGAATTCGACTGCTAAGCGGAAACTCTTGAAGTTGAGGAGTTTATTCAAGGAGAACACCTGGAGACCATCCACGACACCGCCAACGGAGCCAACATGCCAATGACACGACAAGAGAGGTCCCACAAGGGTGTCGAGGTCCTCGTGGTTGATGTGAAAGGTGCGCTTCCTGGTTGGTGTGCGGGCGACTTCGGGTAACTCGAGGACGATATTCTGAACGTCCGAGGATTCTGGGACAAGTAAGCAGTGCATGATGACATTCGTGCATCAAACGGACCTTTCGAGCGCGCGATCTGAAGTGCATGGCATGGTCAGGCTGATGGGCTGCATGATGAAGCTCCACTGGCAACCCGGCTCACCACGTCATCAAGTGTACCCGCTCCTTGACACGCATTGGAAGGGGACCCGTCCATGTGCATGATGGGTAAGGATGTGGAAAACGACCGGTTCTCGGGTACTGTTTGCGTGTCCGGAACGATGGATGGTAGTTGAACTGACAACCTTGACAACCTTGACAACCTTGACTTGCTCGTGATCAGAGTCCGACTGGGCCACTGACGATGAGCGTGCTGGAGACTCCCAGATAGTCTCAGAAGCATCCAGTCTGTTGGAACCAAGTTTCAACCGGGAACTGTCAATTTAGCAATATGATATAGTTAGTATATGATGTAAGCGATGCTTGAACGGTTCTACAAAGACTACTAGGTCAAGTAATAGCTAAGGCCTGGTCCCGGTCAAGCCCGATATCTGAAGATAATGAAGAACCGTGCAGTGTACAACCAACGTATTAGCCAAGTTAACTGCGAATCCATCTAAGCCATTCACTTCTTCATCTCACCGTCATTTTGCCTGTATTTCTCACTGCAAGATCATCGAACTTGTATTTATGCGAGCCGTTTCAACAACATCGATCACGAACAATTGGACCAAAACACCAAAAGAGAGCGATTGGCAATCGACTGTTCGTATCCGTCCGTATGAGGTGGGGTATCCCCACTCTTATCAGAAGCCACTGATCGCCAGGTCATCACTGTCTCATCCAGGTATGGGATCGTTCTCGAATATGGAGTTATCTGCTAGACGGACGTACCGGTTCCATCATATCTGTATCATTTCGGGGGGCAGATGGGCCTGTCGATAATAAGACAACAATTCAATTCAGCCATCCGACGGAAGCCAAAAGGAGTACGTTGTAGAGGAGAAAAGTCCGCCGAGATAGGTGACACTCGCGGGCCGGCGAGGTGCGACATGGACACGAGTCAGCAGGCCCTGCTGCGAGCGGGTAGCAGAGAGACCGATGGGGTAACATCAAGGGGCCATGATGTTGGTATCATCCGGGTCACACTGCCTGGCATGGTGGTCTTTACCAAGCGAGCGGCGCTTCTAATTAGCGATGCCTCCGGACTTTGTGATACAAGCAAATGGATATAGAACAACCATCTGGAGCGGCGCACTACATCGCATTGTAGTCCCAGATCAGTAAGTTTACACATGTCTCAATCAATCTTTTGATGACTCTTATCCAACTCCAAACCAGCACAACTAGGCGGCCATTAAACATGCTTGGTGCATGCTTTCTATGAAGACCAATAAGAATTAACATTTTCAATTTTGCAGTGTTATGTAATATAAATAAGTCAGATTATATAAGATGTTTGTAGATGTATGTGAATTACTCAACCCAGTGATAGCCCCATGGACAATTTTCTGGAACAGTACCCATCCAAGAACAATCTCTCCATCCGAGTCCATCGTCATGGCGTCCTCCTCCGATTCCCGTATTACATGGTTGCGAAGCAAAAGTATCTTGTACTCCGCGGGGGTGGCAAGACCAAGATCGGGTTCCTCTCTTGTCAGAGCCTCCATCTGGGGGTCGAGGGCGGGGCGAACTAGCCTAAGCATAATTTAAAGGACTCGACGTTGCGGGGTGCGGGCTGCCGACTCGGACGCAAGGAGTTGGAGTTTCCCGCTTGTGATCGCAAGTAACAGGCGAGTGCCGACCGACGCTAACTTGGTAACGCAGACAGGACAGTTACGGACCAATGGTTTGGGCCCTGCGGGTTTCAGTGTTAATTCAAGTTCGGCACCAGTAGGTTCGCTGTGGCTTCTGGAAGGTTGCGATAGGACCAGTCCCGGTTTGGAGATCAAGTAAGTACATACTGTCTACTTGGTCCCCAGTAGGCAACAAAGAGATTATCGTTCGTCGTTCGGGTGTTGCCGAGGGTCTTCCACTCCCAGTCCTCGCCCAGTCTAATGCATAATGATTGGATATATTCATATTTTCTGCCCTACAAAATCGAACTAGGGAATATGAGCAAGTTGCAATTGAATCACGACAACATGTACAGCGTAGTAGCAAAGGTTGTTGAAGGCACAGAAATGGCACGGCATAATATCCTGCATAATGCAAAACGATGAATGTTTGACTGACACGACGCCATAAGCCGTCATGCGGCCGGGCCGCGAAAACACCAAAGTTATAAGTGGGCAAATCATTAGAGGGCAGATAACCACAGCAAATTCATGCCTCTGACATCGTCATGTCTGCAGCAGAAACAGACGAGATGGGGTTCTGTGCTGGGGATGCTGCTAACTTGGCGTCGGATGCGTCTGGAGCCACATCTGCTAGTGCACCATTGGTGGTAATTTCACCTCCATTCTCACTTGGCTTGTTGGCACCAAGTATGGCGTGCCACTTGTCTACCAGGGCCTTCGCTCGTGCTCGGAACTTGAATTCTTCGTCGCGAGGTACCTTGTCCGGCGTTAGAGCCGCAATGTGACGCATGACCTTGCCGATTTTAGAAAACTACCCATGAAATTTGTGGTCAATGATGAAAGAATCCACTCGCAACGCCACAAAGACGCACTGAGAGGAAATTGATGAGGTTTGGATGTTCGTAGTGCTCTACCGTCGTGAATAGTTGATCCAAGGCGGGCATATCCTGCGCAATGTTCGTCGGCGGGGACAGCCTGGGTCGCACAGATGACTCACTTCGTCTGATGGAGCACCCTTACTGCCCAATAAAGCTTTCTGCAGCCTGTGTCGCCACTCTCTCACTTTGCGAGCCTCGGGATCTGCTTCCAGGTTAGCTGCAGGAAGGCAATGGTCAGATGCAAGCAAAAGTCAATATACGATATCGCACCATCGACTTCTTCCTCTTTCTCCCGTTTCGGCTTCTTAGAAGGTGGTGGAGCGGCTTTGGCGCTCGTCCCAGCATCTTCGTCTTCAGCTTCAGCCTCGGCTTCCTGGTCTCCCTCGTCCTCGGACTCGATTATCTCCTTAGACTTGGCTCCATTTTTCTTCGGCTTCCCAGTAGCCACCTTTTTATCAGCTTTCGGTTTTGGCTTGCCCTTTGGCTTCGCAGAAGCTACCTCAGCGTCCCGCTTACGCTTCTTTGACTTGATAGGTTTCTTCGTCTCCTCGTCCTCATTCTCGGTCTCGAGCTGGTCGACTCGTGCATTGTCTTCTTGTTCCGCGGCAGCCATCTCCAAACTCTCCCGCTCCTTCTCCCACTTTTCGGGATCAAGAGCGATTCTATACCCATCTAGGAGGTCTGCATTTTTCTTGTGTGGCTCGCTGATGTAGGCGCGGATTTCATGCTCCTTCAATCTCGATATATCCTTTGATACAAGCCATGCACTGTGCGGAGATAGTGTGAATTATCACGACAATAAATAAGGATGATGGAGACGCACAAGTCTCCTACGGGGAAAAACCTGACACAGTGGAATATCGTCTTCTTGCCTGTAGGGCGCTCCTTGGAAACGGCGGATGGAACGTTGTCGGGGTTCACGACCTATATAGTAAAAACGATAAACGAGGGCTCATAAAGGTAAGAAGAAGACGCGACATACTATGCCAGGCCATGGAGGATACCCGCGTATTTTGCCTAAAACGATATCTCGTTCTGCATAATTCGTCTCTGGCCCATTGTGTTTAGATGCCTTTTTGCTCATCACGAGTGGGAACGAGGAAAATGGGAATGTTGTAATGGAGGTTGCGCGACAGATAAAAGGGAAGGTTGAGGAGCACAACTTGCCAAGGTTCTGTTCGGCGATTTCCACTTGCAGCCAAACCCCGTTTCGTTTGCCACGCGGGCCCGTGCGCCCACGTAAGAATTAACAAAACAAACGCGCGTGATATTGAAAAAAAATACCATTGAATACAATACATGAAAATAATGCATCGTCGACGTCGCAGGGGTGCTCGTAGTGGAATTGACCTTTCATAATGCCTTCAAAACAGCGATATGGATCCGTTCATTGCGGTCTCTCGGTCGGAAAAGTCGAAAAATACGGCGAAACCTCGACGTGGCGTGGTTTGTTTGTCCCCGGTTAAGGGGTTAACCGGGCACTGCTTGATCGAATCCACGAATGTGACCCGCCGACCCCCAGATATTATCCAAGTCTGCTGTCCCGACAACAATTCTCAGGTCAATAGCAGACGGTACAGATGCTGCACACACCTGTCCTGCTGTCTTGTCTAGTGTGATGACTCTGCACCGTTACCTCCGGCGATTGGGTGGAGGCAAGAGCTGTGCTCCATGTTGCAAGGAAGTGCGACGGTTATATTAACGGCCAGGCGCATCATTGAGGCATACCAGTGCCCGTCGGGGTTACGGGAGAATGCTGGAGTGTTGAGGAAATAATTCGGACTGGTGGATGAGTCGGCTAGAAGTGCGATAGTGCTCGAAGTCAAGCAATTGAAAGGCTCACGTTCGCTATTCCTGCTGGACCACTCCTCGGGGCAACCATTGCGTCTGATTCACGGGTTAGCTGTTTCTGGGGTTCGGATGGAGTACAGACGGAACGCTAGAGAGGGTCATGGGGGGAAGAGTGCAAGGAGTGTTGCTAGCCGGAGTTCTCTGAAATTAGAAAAAATAATAATTCGAATCGAAAAGCGGCACTGCTAAAGCATGTTGCGACTTGGACGATTGAATCTGCCTCTAATAGGTCTATGACCACCGACGATAAAATGTTCTCTTCGACGTTGCCCAATGACGAGACAAGCGCTAGTCATAGAAAGTCTAGTACCCGAGGGCGTTACTCCGCCACACCATTCGAACGCACACAACCTTGGCGTGCTCGAAAAGAGGCTGGTCCAAGGACCCACCGGAGCTAAATTTCACGCTGCAAGCTGCAACAAATGCATATCGGAAACTACCCGGCGCGTCAATCATATAAAGCACATCGTTCTGGGAACCAAGGGAAGATGGCAGGTGGCGGAGATCGTCCTGAGCGAGGACGAGATCACGCAACGCTGACAAGGATTTCAATGCTGGGCGCGGAAAGCGATGGTCCACGCCCACGCCGCACGTCACACGACCACACGGCGACCACCTGAATCTTACCCAACCTTGCCAACGGTGTCAACTGGAAGAGCGGGGTGTCGGCATCCCGCAGGAGTGCAGATCACGCGCGCAAGGCAGCGAGGCACTCGGGAGGCACAGCAGGCACGAGCATCTAGATATCAGGGCGGGTGTTTCGGTCGGAGATGGAGGCGGAAGTTGAAAGGCAACGTTGGTGCCGGTGAACCGTGACTACCGCACAGCGCTGACAATGTTTGAACCCATTCGTGGAGGAACTCGAGGAGGTCAAGCAGAGTTCAAGTGGTCCGACGTTTCTGCAGACAAGGACAGAGAAGTGCGCACAACCATGTATAGCTTTTTCGCAACGTGCTGAGTGACATTGTAGCACTACATCGGCCACAGTATCAATGCGCCAACTGGAAGATGGCAAAAGAACAAGGATATCCATTGGTACCACAGGGAGAAGACTATTACCGAGACAGAGAGAGAAGAAGAGATTCGTAAGATAAAAGAGGCAGAGGCAGAAGCTCTTTCCATTGCACTGTAAGTTGGCATCCGCAAATGTCACCCAACTGAGACTGATATCGTTTGGATTTACAGAGGCTTCGGTCCGACTGGAGCGAATGCTACACAACCCACAGTAGGCTCGTCGACACCTGCTGGCACCGCTGCTCCAAGTACCGAGGATGATGCAGCGCGCCAACAAGAGAAAGAAGAGAGGCGCCGCAGAAAAGCTGAGCGTAAAGAGGAGAAACGCGCTCGCAAGGAAGCCCGTAGGGGAGTCCTTGGCGAACGGGACGGTCGGGCACGTTATCGAGAGCGATCACGATCCCGGTCTCTCACTCGCGAAAGACACGGTGACCAGAGAGACCGTCACAGCCGGTCGCCTACCCGTGACCGCGAGGATCGCCATACCCGGATGAGGGATTACGATTCAACGGAGCGAGAAAAAGAGCGAGAAAGGCATCGGAGGTTATGGGACATGAATGCAGCGAGGGATAGGCCCCGCCGCAGGGGCAGCTAGCGGGTTCTTCAGTATGTTGTACACTTCAGTCCTGTGCATGGGTTCATCGAGCGAGCAGAACCGGACAATGATTTCCCCACTACAACTTGCTTGTCTGGTACTCGGTATCTATGCATTATCATGTGTTTTAGTGAAAAACACCGATGACGATCTTCTCTACACATCTTATGGCAGAAGGTAATGTGCCTGGGTTCTATAGGTGCGCGCAACACCCCGTGGATCCATGTGTTCGCAATTGATATGTTCGACGTCCTCGTTTTGATGAAACGGCCAAGCGCAGCGTCTGCCTTCATATGAGATGATGTTGGGAGCCGCGGGGCTTGCGTGTTGACGTTTCCGCCGACTACGATGAGGATTCTTACTGACGTGTTGTTCGAGCCATTGCACACGACATTCAGCCAAGCGGCGCACATGGCATCAGCAATACCCGGCCATTGCCGTCTTTAGCAGCCAACATTGGATCTAATCACACGGGACCATTTTGCAGGACACTATCTAGGGACGCGCCCTTCCTTTTCCTGCGGTTCGTTTGTTCGAGTCAAAGGGTCTGTTCGACCTCGTGTTCAACTTCATTATCATGTATGCACGCAATCCTGTGCTTGCAAGCTTGGTTGACGCAACTGTCATGGCTAACGTTCGGTTTACCTTGAAATAGCTTAACGATCCAGTCGTACGTCATCGCTGTCGTGAAGGCTGATTTGTCGAACATCAGATAGAACGGGTTTACGACTCTTGGGCGCGAGGCGATGTCCTCTTTCGCCACTGCTGGCCATTCTCATTTATCTCGCGCTGGGATGAACGGCCGCAGCATGGTCCTGGAATCATTTGTGCCAAGGTTAACTTCATCGATGACTGTATCGGCGACTTGACGCGCCTCCATGCATAGTATGCCTGCCAGTGAGTGGCATGTCACTCACCTGCCCTACATGTGCCATCTGCCGAAAATAGTTTAAACTGGCAACTCGGACGCAGATATAGACCGCACTACCCTCTGTGAGTGGTATTGTACCCTCGCCTCGAACGTCTCGTCAGTCATGTCTACCGTCTACGGCATGCCCTACCTCCTCGAAGACAAGACCGGAAAGTTGACTGAGTCCAATTTTGTCGACATGAACGACCGTCTTCGTTTTCATCTGCGCTGCACTGCGCAAGCGCCGACCCACACCGCGTACATGATTGACAATGCGACGAACGGGCACGATCCCTCGAACCCGCTCATCGCGCTCGCGTTTGGCCCTGATAATTCGCTTGGGACGATCACCATCCACTCAGGGGCTCCCGTACCCATGAACGAATACCTTGCGAAGCTTTCGCCATTAGGCAGGTTAGCATCGATCGCGAGGGGTGTGTCCCGCCGCTGATGTTGGGTGTACACAGCAGCATGACGAGGAAATTTATTGGATCGGACAGACAGGAATACCGATGGAGCTGGCGATCTACTAAAGGTCACGAGTGGACTGTGAGTATGGGTCTCCCCTCCTACAAGCGGTTATGCGCCAAACTTCCGAACTGACTGGGCGCATGTGCACAGTGCACGAATCGAAGTCAATACCTTGTTGCTTTTTATTCGCTCAAAGTGGCTGGCGAACCAGACTATCCTGCTTCCTCTGGCTGCATGTTGACGATTGACGAGGCATATCCTCATCTTGCGGCTGGTACGTTGATGTGGACGGCCTGACAACTGGGGTTCTCGCTCACCCGCCGAACAGAAATCCTCGCCTCTTTGACGATCATGCGGCACATAGCAGCACACAAATTGTAAATGAGAAAAGGTTGTGTGAACGTATCTTGTCCGATGTATCTTACGTACCTAGTTGTAGCCATGCACTCCCTGTGTTGTATTACTCACTCCACATCTAAAGAAAGTGTGTCCACCCCTCCATGCTGGCTGGCCCTGGGAAGTGGGATGGATTCTGGGTATAAGCGATACCGCTGGTCCCTTGTGACGTTTGGGCGGGGGTAGATTACAACAAGCCTTTGGAAGTTCCGGCCGGCCAGAGTCGCACCTTGACAAGTATGTCCTCGCGAATCCGTGATTGGTCGCCTCGTTTTCTCGGTTTTCCCAACCCGATGCCTCCTGTGGCCTTCAGATCTCACAGGATGGCCAACTCTATCGCACGAGGCCGACGTTCGGTGTTCAGGCCTTAGGCTGTACCCACCCGGGTTCGTGGAAACTTGGGCGGCCGGATAGTGCTCTCATCTAAAATTAAGCGCTGAGGCGCTCACACCCGGATCGTTTTGAATGGCGTGTTCGACATCGATTTCCTAGTAACCACGCCTGACGGTTGCCTGACCGCCTGTCGTCAACCAGACAGCTGGTCGCGGCTTCCCATTGATAGCCCTCTCCCCAAGGGCACGATAAGGGCCCATGTAACGTGGGGAAAAACCAAGGACGTCAAGTTCCCAGTTGCATGACTCCCAGCGATTGGTGTGGAATCTCCCATCGTGTTTCATGTACGTAAGAAGGTCCGAATAGATTTTCTGCCTTTGATCTCACATAGGGTGTCCCCCTCCCCCCCCCCCCCTTTTTTTTTTTTCTGGACCTCGAGCGCTACTACCGTGCCCGATTGCGCAATTCCCCGACGGTCGGTGTGAGCGCGTGGGGTCGATCTCCAATTGTATTTTATAGGTTTGAATAGATTACTGTCTCCTGCCCTCGATACGATACTCATCAACACAATACAGGACTGCCGACGTCTACGATATGGCGCGGACACCGAGTTAAATCGACAGGGATGAGAACTAGCTTCCATATCAGACCGGTTAAGAACTGCACGCGTCATGGCCAATCTTGATCAGGGCGCGTCTAGTAGGAGCCGTCGGACGATGGAAAGGACGTCGCGGGTAGCAAGCCTGGAAGAGTTTATCTTCCAATGGGCCTGAACGATAACTTACACGACCTAAAGTTGGTTACGCGCGCTCGATGCAGTGTGGGGATTCTCACTCAACGAGATCTGAGACTTGGTTGGTTTCACTTTCTCCCCCCCCTCCCCCCTTCCTTTCCTTGTGCGGATCCGAAGGTTCACCAATCATCGCGCGTCAATCCTATTACCTCCACGGAGAACATGATGGGTGTTGTGTCGTATACATATATAGATATCTTTGGGTGCGTCATATTTCCGCCATGGTGTCGCCTTTTTTTCTGTATCGAAATGCCCAGCGGATGAGGTTACCGCCCGTATTCCGCGGGGTGGTTCAGTTTCTCAAGGAATGGGGTTGTTTCTCTCTTGTTCACCTTCTTTTGCCTGGCACGTCGTGTTTCGTCCCGTTTCCGGCGAAACGTACCCCAGACGGCAACAGATTGAATTGACTCGGATAAACAAAAGCTTTCCAGCCGAGCCCAACGGCCCAGTCATGTTGACAGGTTTATTCACGCGAGACCATACTGCAACAAGGTCCATGTCGAGGAAGTGAGACACCAAACGAGGTGGTAACGCATGTCTGATGGGAAATATTGGCACATGCGTACGGACACTCGTCACTCATTTAAGGTTGGAAGCTGCGGGCAGCCCGTTTCTGGCACGTTTGAAATTTGGAGAGGAAATTTCCGTGCAGGGGGTGCTCTTGCATGTGGGACTCATAGCCGCAAAGTTCCCAGCCAATGATGGGATCTGCGGTCGGGCAGAGGCACAATAGTGGAGGACAACATATCTGGAAAGCAGCTACGCAGCAACCAGATCCGACGACACGTCGAGACGATAAAGTTGTGAAAGTGGCACCTCGTGGAGATAACAGGAAGATAACCAAAAGGGAAGGAGTGTGCTATAGAAGGGAGTATGTATGGCAAGGTCCGGAAATGAGCGTGAGCGAGACGAGGGAATAACAGGTCAGTCTCCCCATGAGCGTGCTACGGCGCCAGCGTCATGTATGCTGAAGTTTTCGGGATACAGTGGCGTTTCTGGGTCCACAGGAAGCTTTAGAGGTGAAAGAACGTAGGGTTCGTGACAGCCACAAGGGTATGGCAACGAAATGGGACTTACATGTGTGGGCGAGTGTTCTTCCGAACCCAGGGCAGGTGGATGCACACGGGGACTGTGTCCTTCATCTACTGCCAACTGTGGATCGGGGGCCTGCGTTCGGCTATTGGGATCGCCATTGCGCTGGGAACGCCCACGTGTGCTCTGGATTGAGCGAGCGGACTTGACAAGCCGGACATTGAGGATCGACGCTGAAGGGTGGGCCACGAGAGGGAGGTAGGGTGGAGCGTCTTCACCATCGGGACGGAATGACGTGGTCGAGTGCGACTTGTGAAGTGAGCGGCGCGGGGACGGGGACGCAGCGCGACTGCTTGGCAAAGTGCCGCCTGAGACGTTGCGCGAGGATCGGGAAGAGGAGCCTTCCGGGTGTTCCTGATTGTGGAGGTTGAATGGGAACTGTGCGTTCACATTGACCATCTTCCTGTTGGGGATTGAGGGAGGGGAGCGGGTGGAGGAGCGTGGGACGGACGGACCCTTCTTTCGAACGGACGACAGACCCGAGTCGCTCCTTGAGCTTCTGATGGTCGATCACACGGGGCTGTGGGCTATGGGGGGTTGAGAGGGACGGAGGGGAGGAGGAGAAGGGACTCGCGTTGGGATGTCATCAGACTGGGGGATGAGCGGGGTATGTTCACCTGGCTGGGAGGGGGTCAGCAGGGTCGACGGGGAGATGGGGCGGGTGGACACTGACAGGTTCATGTGGGCGGTGACGGAGACCACAGCAGGAGAAGAGAAGGGCAAACATGAGCTCAAGTGCGAAGCGGTGCGAGGTCGAATGGAGCGCTGCCAAAAGAGGAAGGAGGAGAGAGGCACGGGGTCGCACGACGACCAGGCACACGGGGAGGGGGGTGTACCGGGGCCGACCGGGGGGGTTGTCCGATTTAGGCGGGGATGATAGAAAATAAATAAATAAATAATAAATAAAGTGGATCTTCTGATCATCGGGGAGACCGGATAAGGGAAGTGAAGATGGATTTCATAAGCGGACGTGAGCATGAGACAAGTGTTTCCTCGCGTGGCGGGATCGAGTTAGCTTTCTTCTTGCATGGTCATCTCTGCCACCAGCGACGTCTACTCCCCTTTCCCCGCCATGATCGTCGACGACGGCCCACAGTCCAGCGACGACGGCTCCGGCCTCCACTCACCCATCTTTGGCGCCCAGTTTCCCCAACCGCACGGGGACAGTAGTCGTAAGCTCGTCATTACCTCGCGCCCTTTTCTCTGCACTCACGTCAATAAAGTCCGCTACCATCCTGACCACCTCGACGTGCACAGCGCCGCAGGCATTCTCGCTTCTCAGTTCGACTCAAACTACCTCGTCCCCCAACCTCCCTCACAACAGCTCCTTGAACCCTCCCTCGACCTCCAGACCCCCCACCACCACTACTCCCACGAATACGCAATCTCCTCCCGCAATCACCTCGGTCTCGACGTCTCTCCCCAGCCGTTTCCCAACACCCGTCTCCCCCCGCCCCCCTCCCAGCCCAACATACCCTACCACACACATCGCAGGTTCCCCCCCGATGCCCGCGACCACGCCTACCCCTCCCCTCCGTCCCCCACTGCTCCCGTCCTTCCCGACTCTGATCAGCGATCGCCCCCCGTCAAACGCGATCCTGTCTCCCCCCCCGCGACTCGCAA
>JBBPQE010000822.1:0-12065 GCA_038092335.1 Boletus vinaceobasis
TTCCCACCGGGTGTCGTGCGTCCATCCCCCCCCCCCCCCCCCCCCAAGGATGAGAATTCTGAAGCGGCCAAACTCGTCTCGAGTATCTCCGACATACCCCGTATTTTTCTGTTGGCATACCTGAGTGCGTTGGAACGAGGGACGGTATAGAAAGCGCCCGAGCCTATCGTGGTGAAGGATCGCAGTGATGGGAGGATGAGCGTCGGCACGTTGCAACGCCGGTACACCACGCAGCGCCGCATTCACTGTGACCCAGATATGCCATTCGCAGGCATGTTCGATATGCTGATCCATTCAAACCTGACCAGCATTGCCTGCGCATTTAAAAAAAAAAAATAGGATAACCGGTTTGGGCGTATGCAAGTCAATGTCAACAAAGGCAGCCACTGGAGCGTTACAGTGCCGATCTGTGCTATCACTGCCAATGCCGGTCTACACGTCTTTCGTTCCATGCATATACGGTGGTGCCCTTGCTGTGGAGGATTGGAAACTTTGGGTCTTGCCATGCGCACAGAATGACGACTGCGGGACGCTACGAGAGAGTTGAGACTCGGCATCAGCCGGCATATTCGTGCGTAGAGTGCAACGATGACAATTCAGGGTAACAAGAAACTGACAAACTGTCCACGTAGATACAATTCAAAAATCTGGATCAGGTAAAATAAACGTGTTCGAGTCCATGTTTTTGAAAAGACCGCACTGGCATGCGTGCAGGTAACCGACTCCCCCGAGTACAGTAGACCTGCTACATTGGCACCACAGTCCCTCCCATCTGCGCTGGTGACTCCTTTTCGTCGAATACGGTTGCCCATGGAGAATGTACCAAGAGCACACCTAGCGGCACACTATGCGTGTGATAGTCATAAAGCCCGGCTATTCAAAAGCTCGGATGCGCAGTTGTCGGTGGTTCATAGCGAGCGGCAGTGAGAGCATGAGTTGAGCAGTCTGGAACGGACGTGCGACGTCAGTCAAAGAGATGCAGAGGGTTTCGTGTCGTACATACTTCAAGCTGCCAAGTCATGTCAAACTGCCCCATATCACGGTCAAGAGACCATCGCAGGGAAGGGTCTAATATGGTGTGATAAGCTTAGGCCCGGTTGTTGGTCGAAAAGACTGACTTTGGGATATTTTGCCTGTTTCGAACTCTGGGGCGGTCCCCGTTAGCATGCCTGATGTTTTGGCAGTGGTTTTCAGTGGTGATCCTGAAGGGCAGCAAGAGTCAGTTCGTGCAAAGAACTCGGCTTGATAGTACTTGGTTCGATAAGTACCTGCGGGGTCGACAATTAGCAGAACCAGTTGAATGCTGTGTCGTATCTCCATTTCCACTGGTTGGAGAGTTGTGAATACGCATGTTTCAAGGGAGCTGCGTGGGTCCAAATATGAAGTAGAGGTACTCTGTGATACACCCTTTTATCTGGGCCACGGTGTATTGTATTTGTTCAGGGACGTGTAAATGCCCAGCAAGGCTGTTCCCTTTGTCCGGAACCGATGTGAAAAAGTCTGCGCCGCTGGGGCGCGTCGTCGAGAATCACGCATCGCCCCCGTTTTCGCATGACGGCATCCAATCAAACGAGCCGTTTTTCGCGGCGTCGTTCTCAGCGTCTAGATAGTGTGAGTAACTGTGGTTTAAGTACCTGTAGTATAACCTTCCCCGAGCGCTTTGAATGACCAGGAGGTATAGGTACAACATCGTCACAATAGGCTTTTATACAGTTGTTTGAACATCCAGAGGTTTGGGTTGCATGAAGCTAACTGTCACTGGTCTGCTACGAATCGAGGCAGGGTAGTGATCTGTTGATCTCATAGAGGACAGCCAGGGAATTCCGTCGTCAATGTCGCATGCGGTTGCTGTGGGGGATGCCAAGCTGTCGGTAGATTCGCAATAACCAAAGTTTGGCAAGGTACCCGCCGCGCATCAGAAAAACGCGAGCTCGGAGTGTGAATATTAGACGTCACGTGCGACTGTCGGGCAGTTGGTTGATACTGTGGACCTAACCAGATGGCGATGCCAACCCCTTCACAGTTGTCTGGAGCGAGCTGGAATATGTAAGTGTAACCATCGTTATGCACAGCGTTATGTCGGCTTCAGATTCGAACGCGCCATCGTGGAGTCCAGTGTCGTCAATCGAAGATTCGCCCACTGAGTCGAAGTCTCAAAGGGATTGGTAAAAAGGCATTGCATTTACGTTCAACGAAGCCACCGGGACATAAAACAGACCGGGATTCAACACCCCATTTTGTCTTTCCAGAATTCTCTAAAATGAAGATGTACGTGATGAATAAAGAAGGCAAATAGGAGCAAAGAGCGTTACGAATGTTGGTACACGTTGAGCATGATACATTGGCGAAATTTTTGGAACACCGAGAGAACAGCTTGAAAGATTGATAGATGTGTCGACAGAACTCAACGATACCTCACGACGTATTCAAGCATCGGATTTCGTCTTTGGTCTCAAGGAAGGGTGGAGGACCTGTTCGTGCAGTGCCTTGCCGGCTGGTACCTGGCGACCAATCAGCAAATTGTGAGATCAATCCAAGTCCGAGGTCGTACCATTGGGTATACATGCTCATTCCTCACCACCATGCATTCCAACAGAACCGGTTTCGATTCATCATACTCAAGGAACTCCTTCATCTTGGCAGGCAGTTCGTCTACGCTGCTACACCGGATGGCGTGGACACCCATTGCCTTGGCCAGGAGGACAAAGTCGGGATTGGTCATCCGCGTGTGGGAATACCGAGCGTCGTAAAAGAGATCTTGCATACAGCATGTGTGTCATTTCTCCTGTGCCCCGTCCCAAGAATAGTCATACCTTGCCATTGTAACACCATTCCTTGGAATTCATTGTTCAAAACAAGAACCTTCACACCGATGTTATATTGGGAAGCAGTGGAGAGTTCCATTGCAGTCATGCTGAACGATGCATCGCCGTCGATATCAATCACAGTTTTATTCGGCGCAGCGACTTTGGCACCAATGGCAGAAGGTAGACCAAAGCCCATCGTCTGAACACACAGATTCAGCGTTCGGGAAAGAGGGAGAGAAGACAACACGCACCCCGAGCCCGCCGGAGGTAACCATGGAGCGTGGTGTTCTCCATCTATAATGCTGAGCTGCCCACATCTGGTGTTGACCAACACCAGTGGTGACGATCACCTCCTCCTTCCTGTGAGCAGTCTGCTTGTCGAGCTCTTCGATGACTTCTTGGGGCTTGATACGAACATCGGTACTAACAGTCTTGACGTAGGTGAAAGGATACTTCTCTTTCCACTCCTTGATGTTAGCGAACCATTCATTGCGCGGCGTCGATCGGATCAAAGGGACAAGGAGGGCAAGATTCGACACGACGTCGCCAAGAATCGGGATGGAAGCATCGACAACTTTGTTGATATTCTTTGGTTGAATTTCGAAGTGTATGATACCCCCACGTCCCTGGGCCGCTGCTGCGCGTGCAGCAGGCGCGAAAGTATCGACCTTGCCAGTAACACGATCATCAAATCGTGCACCAAGGGCGATGATCAAATCGGCGTTTTGCATTGCAAGGTTGGCATAAGCCGAACCGTGCATACCGAGCATGTGTAGGCTCTTTTCGTTAGTCTCGTCGAAAGCGCCAAGGCCTTGCAAAGTGGTGGTGACAGGAATGTTGCCTTGCTCAGCAAGCTGGGCAAGTAACTTGGGTCCCATGGGAGAGGACAGAACTCCGTTACCAGCATAGATGACTGGGCGTTGTGCCTGGTTGATCAGGCTAGCGGCTTGCTGGATGAGGACGATATCAGTTGGGGAAGTGATGGTTTGCAGGGGGTTCGTAGGAAGGGTGTGTGATCCAGGAGTAGTAGCCTTGAAGGGGAGAGGTGTGCGGAGGATCCCGGCGGTAACATCTTTTGGAAGATCTACGAGAACCGGGCCGGGACGGCCGGAAGTAGCAATCTTGAATGCTTCGTTGACACGCCGGGGCAGCTCTGCGATATCCTTGACCATGACATTCCACTTGGTGCAACTTCTTGATATGCCTACAATATCAGCTTCTTGGAACGCATCGGAACCGATGGCTGAGGTAGCGACCTGCCCGCAGAACACGACAAGAGGGACACCGTCGGAGAGGGCGTCTTGCATTGGTGTCACGACATTGGTTGCCCCTGGGCCTGACGTAACGAGAACCACACCAGGCTTTCCAGACACACGGGCATAACCTTCTGCCATGTGACCTGCGCCCTGCTCGTGGCGAGGGAGGACGAAGTCGAAATGGTCGGAGTTGTATATGGCATCGAACACGGGCAAAATAGCACCACCAGGATAACCGAATATATGCTTTACGCCGTGGCGGAGCATCATCTCGTGGAATATCTGTCCCCCAGACATGCCAACAAACGAGTGATCGAGAGCGGCTGCACTGGTGCGCGACTCCACCGGCGCAGGAAACGGGACACTGTTGGGGTCGGGTCGACTGTTGCAAGTTGGTGAGCAACCTGGCAAAAACAAAAGTAGTTGTAATGGGTTACATGGCCGGTGCTGGGGTAGCGCCTCTCGGAGATGACTTGCTCAAGTTTCTGGCATGATCTCTGACTCTTGATTTAGCGTCGACGATCGAGGAGATCGTAGACTTTGAGCGCGTGAAGCACGCAGTCGTGGCCGACTTTTGAGCACCTGTAGTGCGTAGAGCTGCTTTGATAGGCAGGGCCATCGTCAGGGAGAACGACGAGGAACTGGAGAGGTGAATGTGAGTCAGGAATGGGTGTCAAATTGACGTTTCATTTTTTCAGGTTAGGGAGCTGTTAATCGAGTCACGCCCGATATTGCTTCGGCCGACACCCAAATGTAGTAATTGCCGAAAGTCCGACGCCGCGTTGACGGCGAGACTCTCCTCCACCCCGCACCCAACAAGCAGGAATGACACCAGGATTAGTCCAGTACGAACACAACCATAAGGCTAGTTCGACAATCGAGTCGGGCGAGCGGTCACTCTGAACCCCCCTCCAATGTTAGTGGACATCTCAGGGACTCGTGCCTAATTTGGTGGTTTACTTTCACGCCTCAAGGCCTTGCTTCCGGCGACCGTGACCAAAGTTTCGCGCGGTCGTCCTTCTGTTCGCAACCAGAATGTCGTCGATAGCGGCCCAATTTGTGAGACAAGGAAAGAAGGTATAAACCTACCAGTTCCTCGTATCTCACATGACGACGAGGTTGTTCCAGATCGTCGCTATCGGCAGAAACTACAGCGAACATATCAAGGAGCTCAACAATACCCGTCCGAAGGAGCCATTCTTCTTCCTGAAGCCCACCACGAGTTACCTTCCTTCCGGGGGAAATCTCGAGATACCCAATGGTGTAGTCGCGCACTACGAGGGTCTGTCGTTTCGCTTGTTTCAGTCCGTTTCAGGCACTCATTCTTGACTGGCACCAGTGGAACTCGGTCTCGTGATTGGCAAAGGTGGACGTGACATATCACAGGATGCTGCTGAATCTCACATTGCTGGATACGGTGCGCACCATTCCGAACAAGGCGGATATGATATTGATCGTCACCTCTTTAGCTTTGGCGGTCGACATGACTGCACGTAACATGCAAGACGAGGTTAAAAAGAAAGGTCTTCCCTGGTCCGCAGTCAAAGGCTTCGATACCTTCACTCCCATTGGGTTCGGTCTACCCCCCCCGTACACCGTTCTTCATACTAACGCCCTGTACTCAGGAAATTTATACCAAAGTCGTCGATCTCGGACCCCCACGACCTCAGGCTCGCTCTCAAGGTAACGTCTTCGGACCGACATGGAAGAGTTCAGTAACTCACTACACGTCTTTCTTGACAGGTCAACGGTGCAGTCAAGCAGGATGGTACCACTGGCGACATGATTTTCCGCATTCCGAGACTTGTCGAGCACATTTCTTCTATCATGACATTGGAGGTTTGTCATGGATGTACTTCGGTGGCT
The DNA here is from genome assembly GCA_038092335.1 of Boletus vinaceobasis. Classification (NCBI taxonomy): domain Eukaryota; kingdom Fungi; phylum Basidiomycota; class Agaricomycetes; order Boletales; family Boletaceae; genus Boletus; species Boletus vinaceobasis. The sequence goes on from JBBPQE010000822.1 coordinate 5,930, forward strand.
TATACTGACTGTACTTGATGTCTGACTCTTGCTCACAGGAGGGCGATCTTATCCTCACTGGGACTCCTTCGGGTGTCGGCCCCCTCACGCCTGGCGACAAGGTCGAATGTGTGTTGGCCGAGCCCAGGGGCAACATCCTCGACCAGCTAACCTTCACAGCTGTCTCGAGAAATGGTGGATATCTATTCAAACAATAGTATCAACTGTACTCTCCCCCCCTCGCCTCTCGAATAAACAACGAACGTATATGCTAAATGGTACAGTCGCGCAAGAACAACAAAACGCTGCTGGAGGTATACTACGATACAGATGCCACTGGCTGTAGCAAGAGGTCATGGCGGCCCCAATTGCTTCAAGAGTCCCACACTTGCTTCTTTTTCTCAAAGCGGGCATTGACTTTGTCCAGTGATATCGTTTGCAAGCCATTTTTTGGTCTGCTTCCGTTAGCGTTCCCAAAATCACTCCCTTCAGACTCCCCCTCCGTTTCTGCGCCGCTGGCAAACGTCCAACTTCCAGCAGTAGGTGTGAGTTCACCGTCCTTTGGGCCGTCGGCGTCACCGGACTGAAAATCACCGAAATCAAAAGAGTCGTCTGATGAATACGCAGAAGAGAATGATGACGACGTGAACGTAAATGGATCCGACGAACTTGTTGCGGCAGAGTCAGAAAATGGACCAAAGCCGTCATCCTAACATCCAGCGTCAGCAAGCGATGGATGTCAGTGAACGAGACGAACGTCATCATAGCTATTAACGCCAAACGGGTCGTCCGAGAGTGCTTCTTGGAGAGCGCCAGAAGGAGGAGGATTAAACGTATCCTATAATTGTTTCGTTCAGGCTCGAAAAACAAAACCAGGTGATAGAACGCACTTCAAACCGAGATGAACTCTGCCCATTGTTGTGTCGGCGAGCATGTGGAGGCTTTCCAAGGTCGAACGTGGATTGTGTTAGCCACCCGCCGCTGTCTTCATCATCTTCGTCATCCGATGCATCCGACGTGAGATATTCCCCTGAATGGAGCTCCTGCGTCAGATAACGAACAAACTGAAACATGATAGTGAGCAAAGGAAGCCATCGACATCAAGAACTGGTAGCATATACCTGCGGTGGACCAGTACCGTGATCCTCCTCGTCTTCCATCGGTGCGGGACCAAAGTCAGCGCTTGTCTCTCGACTTGATCGCGCGGTTGCCGTCCTTTTGAATTCCCCTTTCATCCCGGAGCTTTCATTGACCGGTACAGCCGTCGTTTTGACGTCCTCCTCATCCACTGCCCACCGACCTCCCGCACGTGGAGCGGTGTTGACGGGTGGTTTGCCACCACCAAGCAAGCTAGTATCGCGCTTCTTAGTTTCCTTGTATCTTCCCGTCACATAGTCATTCCATGCAGGCTGTGGTGCAAACTGTTCGATGATATGACGTAAATCGAGCGGGAAATGTTCAAGGGCGGTGATGACGTCCTCCGCCATGAGCGTGAGGTGACCCATGTACCCCAACCGCACACCTTTGGGCTTGGTACTGAAAGAGGCCGTCGTTACACGGCGCAATCGCAATAGATTAGGATATGAAGACTTGCCTTTCTGTGTCGTTTTGTTTTTGTCCGTTAACGATGCGTTGCATCAATCGGGCGTCCCTAAACAGTGCGATGGTTAACTCGCGATTTAGACCGCCATCAACCCTGCCTGTGAGGACTTGGTGGATGTAATCGTAGACGACGCTGTGCAGGAAGTTATTCCAAGGGAATTCAAAGAACAGGTCCTACAGCAAAACAAGGTCAGACGACCAGAACAACCAAGGTGGGGGAATCCTTACCAATAGCGTCGACAACACGGACGAGTCCAAGAAGTACTGCTTCATCCTCTCACCAACGGGCATTTCTGGATTCGTGCCCAAGTTGCTCGACCGTCGCGAATGTTGACGTGATGGAGTCAACGTCGCCCGCGAGCTTGATTCCCGCGGACTAGGGCTGATAGGACTCCGCTGTGAAGCAGTTTGTGTGGCGTGTTCGGAGGAAGACGGGCTTGGAGGGGAAGCCACTGTCGATGGCGATTGCTCCGCTTGGGAATTATCTCCGCTGCAGGAATGACTTTTCGGAGATTCATCGTCCATTACGATCTCCTCCATAGCATCGTCGTCTGAGCTCCCTGGATCCTCGCTCATATCATCGTCTGAGTCTAGGAGGGGGGATGCGCGTGAGGGATTCGTGACTGGAAGTTCCAAGGCCGGTTCAACCTCATCGCGGGGCTCGTCAGAGGGCTCGCGTTCACGTTGTTCCGAAGAGCCTAGCGCAATCACGCGGGCCAACGTCTCCAAAGCCGCCAGTCCGCCTTGTAACCGACCCTCGTTGTCATAGAGGTGATCGTGTTCCGGACAGCGGTTCAGAAGAGACATATTCGAACAGTGCAGAAGTTCGGCGTACAATTCGCAAATTCGATACCGCTCGAACGTAAGAGGCCGTATTAGACCCACAGTAGTCGGCACGAGACCTTGCTGCATGAGTTATATGTGAACCAGTCATCGTTGGGGAACATCAGGGCGGACATACCAAAGAGCGAGGTTGACGTAAGAACCGTTGGAAGTCGGGTAGTCGCTCGCACATGATATCTAACAGCGGCCCGAGATTGACAACCCCCATGCGGTCAACCATCTCCTTCATCGCTGCCTCCAATGTTTCACGGGCGTTCTCTGCACCTTGGAGCTGCTGTTGAACTTGTATCAGTCGATTCCGTAGCGTATGGAATAAATAGGGTTCAAAGTAATCCGAATTGTTCTTTCTAATAAGCTCGATGATGACAGATATCGAGTGGATGACAGATGACGTCGCAGAGTGTCCATTGGGAAGCTCGGGGGGAGGGGCAGCGAGATTGTCAGGGCTGTCATCCCCTGAAGCTTTGACAAGAGGTTGGTCAGCTTCAAAGTCATAGAGAATGTATCCTGCCAGCATGGAGATACTGTCCCTGTGAGCCAGTTCGCGCGCGAAACGATTTGACGCAGGGCCATTCTGAAGCCCTTCTGTCAAGCCGGCACCAGGCGAGGGGGCAGCCATGGAGATGATTCCTTTGATGAGTTCCGACACGACAGTGTGCATATCACTGGAATGGGCAGGAGAAAGTAGACCTATTAGCCTCCCCATGAGTTGTTCTGAAGATAACCACTGGGAGCCGACGGGAGGTGAGTGACTGCGCACAAGAGTGCATGTAAGAGCATACTTCGAGGACACCCGCTCCGCCCGGATGTTCATCTAGCTGAATAATACGAACGAGCAAATCTACGATTGAAGGGGTCTCGACGTGGCAAAGCAACCGCTCCACGACAGACGGTTGGGATTGGATGAATGCAAGCATCTACGACGGAGTTTGGCAACCGGCAGCATGGAAAACCGTAGGTTGCTACCCACCTCTGCGGGCTTCTTGGTGAGAAACACAGCGTTGATCTTTGCAAAGTGCGAGGCCATGACCATCTCCATTTTCATGTCCTCGGAAGGCCTATCAAGTACGGTCTCCCAGAACGGGGCGAGAAGCTCCTCGCCCTGGTTCACGCAAGTCTCCACGATAGACCAAATCTCGCTGCAGAGTACTTCGGTAGCGACATACGGGTATCTTTGGGCCATCAGACGTCAAGAAAGACTCGATTGAACCAATCACGCACTTGAATCGGCCCCCTTCCTCTGTACCCTCAATCTCGCCAGTGACATACCCTAACAAGCGCTTCAGAACATCGACGCGCTGGAAATAATCAATGAGTCTTGTATTTTGAGATTTGCATTCTTGCAGCAGATCGTCCTCGTCTAGTATGGCTTCCAGCGAGACGTCGTCCTTGTCCAGGAGACTGTCTATCGCGGATGTATTATGGAAGCCGAATCTGCACGACAGCAAAAATCGTCACGCAGGGCGTTTACCGACTGAAAGACAATGGAATACCTCCAGAACATGAAACCAGACGAGCGCTGCTTGGATTGTGGGGAGTTGAGGAACAAACTTGTAAACGGTGGAGCCGAGTTACGACACTAATACTAACCAGTGCGCGCGTGCAAGCAGAGGATTATGAGATTACCTGGATTGGAAGTCACAGATCATGCTCCACTCCCGACTGCCTTCACTCGGACGACACTCGCGAACTAACAGCCCCTGATCTCCCAAAAGTGGTGTATTAGATGTTATTAACAAGGATATCCTATCGTAAATTCCGACGTATATAAAGGGATGGTCCGGTGCCTCAGAACTGCGGGGCGCCAGGTTATAGCCGACTAAACCCAAGAGCATGGACCGAGAACTCACCCGGATCTGATATGTCCCACTTGCTTTGGTGAGGTAGCGTACCCATTTAATGCTGTGATAGTTACTTTTCTCGAATACCTTCAAAAAGCGAACAGTCAGTCCAGATGCTGTGAGCATCAGGACCTGGAAGTCGACATCGATCGGCGGCCGAGCCCACACTTGTCGGACCGTCGTAGAAGTGAGTTGAGCAGATGCCGTGAATGTACACTCTTGACCGCCTTGTATCCGGGGAATTCTGGTGCAGCATATTAACCTCACTATCGCTCAAGTGATACAACCTGACATACTTCCAGATCACAACATTTTCCGCAGGGACATACTTGGCTTTACCGTTGGCGACTTTGCAATCTACCATTGTCGTGTTCAGCGGTGTTGGTATTCTGAGCACGACGTCGGAAGCGGAGAGTTTGTTGCCAAAATTTGCCTTGATAGAGACCGTATAGGATACTTGTGTGGTACCGATTTCGTTGACAGTGGCAATTATGCGCAGCGGAAGCTTCACATTCGACGTCGCTCTATACCTAAACGGACAAGGAATTCAGGTTCAATCTCACAAGAAAGGATAGTCACCGCTCGCCTCATAAGTTCAAACTCGCCATCAGGTGGGACGAAGCTGATGGTTCGACTGGAATCAAATTCATTAAGGCGGACACATTGGTGGAATCGACAATCGTCTAGCTCCACACCATCACCTCCACTGGCACCGCGGTCGTTTTTATCAATGACCAACTTATCATTGAGACCAAATTTGCATTCAGGTGTGCCAGACAAATAGGCCCGCATTTGTATATGGCCGTCGACATCCGCTCGGAGTATAGTCCCTATAGTGAGAATTGAAAACACTCGCCAGAATATGAGTTCACGTAACTGACCTTTAGCGCTCATGCTGAGGTTGACTGTCTCCACAACATCAACGAATGCTTCGTTCTTTTTGTACTTGACATCACCACGTCGCCAACTCGTCGCGCCTGTCGCTTGCACGGTGATCTTCGCAGACTCTTCCTTTAACACGGAGTGAACTCAAGCGGCGATGAAGTGCAGAAAGAGCGTACGGCGACATGTGGAGATGACATGACACTCTCCGTCGTGATATAGCTCTTCAGCGTATCTATTTCACTGTTTTGCGGATAACCAAAGTCGTTAATTTCTGAAACATGCTGCGTGAGATGGGGAACGGGATGACACCCGGCACAGATCATACCATCTATCAATTCATAGATCAAGACAAAATTATTCTTGACAGATTCCTCGTCAACTTTTCCAAAGTAAGATTTGGCAATCGTGATGAAGCGGTAACAGTACTCGAATACGAGAGCGGCATTGGCGTTGGTCCTGAGCATGTGTTAGGATCAAGGCGATGCATTAAGGAACTGTCTGGCTTACTTGGTAACAGCGACGACATAAAGATTATTAATGCGAACGTGAAAAAAGCTCGTAGAGCCTAACGTGATTATAGGCGACCGCACGTCACTGTTGGACACGACCTGGATTCGGAATACATCCGCTATTGAACGCCTGAAAATAATGATGAATAAGGAGCAGCCACGCGAAGAGGTAGGAGTCATACTTGAAGTCCGTCCGATATAAACGAGAAATCAAGACCTGGACGTCGGTGCCAAGATCAATATTCCGGAACGTCATCCACAGGACGTACAGTGACCAACCTCTCCTTTTTGGTTGAAGATGAAGAATGCCTTGGAAACATGTGAGGTTGTACTACCCTAGCCATATCTTCTGGATGTCTTGAAGACTCACCGAAATCATTGTGTTCGTCAAAGGGACGCGACCGCGTTTCAAAGGAGCGACGTCCGAGTCCAGTGCCCTGCTAGCTACGACCCCATGATTGGGGGTCGCAGCTATAT
>JBBPQE010000823.1:0-12055 GCA_038092335.1 Boletus vinaceobasis
CCATGACATGCGAAATGCACCCAGTCGCCCTTGCCAAGTTCTTGGGTGACCTGGGAAATGCAGGATTCCGGTCCCTCGATACGCGTGAATGTGGCAAGGCCAGCGACGCGCTGACCAATGTTGGCCAGTTCGGTGCCGACGGAAATGAGTTCGGTCTCGCCAATGGCTTTCGCTTGACCTATAGCAATAAAGCGTTTTGTTTTTGTTGCAGATTGCGAGAGATGATTTTGTCTGGCGCGAATGAGGGCAGTGAGGGTCGGGGTATAAGATGAAATGTAGAGATCAGCGAGTTTTAGTTGACCCTTCCTGAACGGTCCGGCGGCATGCAGGGGAAGAAGAGAGAACTCAGCAGTGGGGCACCACCAGATGCGTGATTGAAATGGGTGTGTTGTCTTCAGGAAGTCGACTATAGGGGAAACGACCTCGTCCCAGAGCTTCCGCAAGTAGATACAGAGATCTCTCGTCACATCCATTGATTTTGCGCGTACAGTGAGGGTACGGAGCTTCGATGATAGTTCTCGAACATCTTCCTTTGTGATTGACAATGGAATGTGAACAGGATCATTGTCAACTAGGAGAACGAGGGCATCACAGCCATATTTGCTCGCATTCACAATGACAACGGGACCCTCACGGGCTGACTGTTGGAGATCAGAGAAAAGTGGGGGGAGAAGGAAGGTTGAGAGACCGGGCAACCGGCGAATATTGGTGACGATTGTTTGCAATTTAACATTGAGATCGCACACTCGATCATGATTGTCTGCACCAGATGAATTGAGGGCAGTGCGAATGAGTTGAGTTATCCGCGTGAACTCGTCTGCCAACGTCGTTCCTGCCGGGCCAAATGCAATAACATCGTCAAGCGGGGAACGGAGGCGGATGAGCTGGCTCCAAAAGACGCCTCGTCCCTGTTCTAGAAGCTCGACTGCATTGGTAGGGCAGTGGCTGCGAAGACAAGCTGAGAAGGCGTCCACTGCAAGCGATGATGTGAGGCCCTTGAAGACAGCAAGATGTCGAGGTAAGGGTGGTAGAGTGGCACAGTGGTGAGCGAGTGATCGAAGAGCCGTTTCGTATGCTAGAACTGTCGTGGGATGCTGAAAATATTCAGCTGCACTGATCCATATTCTTGCGACATATGAATCAGCAGAAGACATCTTTTGTGGCACATCTGCTAGCTTAGCATAGAAACTGAATAACGTGTCCTTGGCCTCTAACTGACTTGATTGTGTGAACCAAGTATAGAGGTTGCCTGCGAGGTTGCTCAAGGATATTGACCGGTCCGGGTGCCCCACTGGGCGAAGCGCTAGTGCATCCCGGTCGAGGACGATGGCTTCGTCGAGGTCCTCCATTACTCCGAGCTGGTTGTACCGAGTGGAGAGACAAACTGCGAGGTTGTTCAAGGACGTTGACCGACCGGGGTGCCCCACCGGGCGAAGCGCCAGTGCATTCCGGTCGAGGGCAATGGCCTCGTTGAGGTCCTCCATTGCTCCGAGTTGGTTGTATCGAGTAGAGAGACGATCTGCGAGGTTGTTCAAGGACATTGACCGATTCGGGTGCCCCACTGGGTGGATTGCCAGTGCTTCTCGGCTGAGGACAATGGCCTTGTTGAGGTCCTCTATTGCTCCGAGCTGCTTATACCGGCTGGAGAGATGACCTGCAAGGTTGTTCAAGGATACTGGCCGATCCGGGCGCCCCACCGGGGAAAGTGCTAGTGCATCTTGGCCAAGGACAATGGCCTCGCTGAGGTCCTCCATTGCTCCAAGTTGGTTGTACCGAGTGGAGAGACGGACCGCGAGGTTGCTCAAGGACATTGACCGATCCGGGTGCCCCACCGGGCGAAGTGCCAGTGCTTCTCGGTCGAGGACAATGGCCTCGTTGAGGTCCTCCAATGCCCCGAGCTGCTCGTACCGAGTGGAGAGATCAATTGCAAGATTGTTCAAGGATGATGACCGATCCGAGTGCCCCACTGGACGAAGCGTCAGTGCATCTCGGTTGAGGACTATGGCCTCGTCGAGATCGGACATTGCGCCGAGCTGCTTCCACCGAGTAGAGAGATGAACCGCAAGGTTGCTCAAGGACGTTGACCGATCCGGGTGTCCCACTGGGTGAAGTGCCAGTGCTTCCCGCTCGAGGACAACGGCCTCGTTAAGGTCCTCCATTTTCCCAAGCTGGTTGTACCGACTGCGAAGACGAATTGCAAGATTGTTCAAGGACATTGACCGATCCAGATGCCCCACTGGACGAAGCGCTAGTGCACTCCGGTCGAGGGCAATAGCCTCGTCGAGGTCCTCCATTACTCCAAGCTGGTCGTATCGAGAAGAGAGATGAAGTGCGAGGTTGTTCAAGGACATTGACCGATCCGGGTGCCCCACTAGGCGAAGTGCCAGTACATCCCGGTCGAGGACAATGGCCTTGTTGAGGTCCTCCATTGCCCCCAGTTGGTTGTACCGGGTGAAGAGACGAGCTGCGAGTTTGCTCAAGGACGATGACCGATCCGGGTGCCCCACTGGGCGAAGCGCTAGTGCATCCCGCTCGAGGACAATGGCCTCGTCGAGGTTCTCCGTTGCTCCGAGTTGATTGTACCGAATGGAGAGATGAACCGCGAGGTTGCTCAAGCATATTGGCCGATCCGGGTGCCCCACCGGGCGAAGCGCCAATGCATCCCGGTCAAGGACAATGGCCTCGTCGAGGTCCTCCGTTGCTCCGAGCTGCTTGTACCGAGTGGAGAGACGAGCTGTGAGGTTTCCCAAGGACGATGACCGATCCGGGTGCCCCATCGGGCGAAGCCCTAGTGCATCCCGCTCAAGGACAATGGCCTCGTTGCAGTCCTCCAATGCTCCGAGTTGGTTGTACCGGGTGGAGAGATCAACTGCAAGGTTGCTCAAGCACGTCGACCGATGCGGGTGCTCCATCGGGCAAAGCGCCAGTGCTTCTCGGTCAAGGACAATGGCCTCGTTGAGGTCCTCCAATGCCCCGAGCTGGTTGTACCGAGTGGTGAGATGAAGTGCGAGGTTGTTCAAGGACATTGACTGATCCGGGTGCCTCACCGGGCGAAGTACCAGTGCATCCCGCTTGAGGACAATGGCCTCGTTGAGGTCCTCCACTGCTCCGAGCTGGTTGTATCGAGCAGAGAGATGAAGTGCGAGGTTGTTCAACGACATTGGCCGATCCGGGTGCCCCACTGGGCGAAGCGCCAGTGCATCCTGGTCAAGGACAATGGCCTCATGGAGGTCTTCTATTGCTCCGAGCTGGTTGTACCGAGTACAGAGGTCAACTGCCAGGTTGTTCAACGACATTGACCGATCCGGGTGCCCCACCGGGCGAAGCGCCAGTGCTTCTCTGTTGAGGCCAATGGCCTCGTTGACATCCTCCATTACTCCAAGTTGGTTGTACCGAGTGCGGAGATGAACTGCAAGGTCGTTCAAGGACGATGAGCGATCCGGGTGTCCCACCGGGCAAAGCGTCAGTGCATCCCGGGCGAGGACAATGGCATCATTGATGTCCTCCATCGTCCTGACCTAGTTGTAACGATCACTGAGATGAATTGAAAGCTGGGGAAGAAGATCGCTTGGGGTGGTCGGGTGCGTAAAGTTCTAGTGCTTTCCGATCGAGAGCAATTGCCTCATCGATGTGATTGGTCTCCCCTCCTTGCTCAAACTTGGCGACAAGGGATTTCGCACGTGAATGCAACGGTTTAATTGGTAGGCATGTTATGTTGTTTTCTTTGCGCCAAGAGAAAGAGTCAGATACCTTGTAAACTTGTTAGCGCCGACCGAATAGAACTGACCACGGTGGTTTGGGAATACGATGGGATGCTGTGCGAGTAAGCCAGGACCAAATAGGTAACAATGCACAGGTTTGACCATGTGCACATACCCCAACTTTATTTCGCGTAAGAGATAGGTTGTGATTGTCGTCCCCAGTAACATAAGCTTTGATTTCGATGTCGCCTGTTTCATCCTTGGCGTAGGGGGCGTCTAACCGCCAAGACATCCATCGGACCACCGCCATGTCCTATAAAGCACCGCAGGACGCCTCATTTGCAGGATTCATCTCAAGTGATATGCCGTGCAGATCATGTACGCCGATGAACAGAAGGAGAGGCAGACGTCGGCTGGTGGCACCGGAGAAGCGAATGACGCAGCTCCCGCGGAGGTATTGAGAGCCATTCAGGGATGATCGACACACAATCGTGTGCTGAATCATGGAGCGTCACAAATGTCCAAGGCTGTCTTTGCACTTCAGGGATATCTGCCGTGATAGATAACAGTCGCTTCGTGTGGCGAGAACACATTTGACAAAGACGATTTCTTCTGGGCGGTGGTCGGAAGATGCGTCAGAGATCATGGCATCAGAGATGCATCCCTCGATCTCCTCCGCGCTTGTCGATCCATTCGCTCGGTCACATGCCAAATAACGATGCATGGAAACTCTTTCGCTGCGACGCTGGATGAATTTCAACGAAAAATGCGACAAGGCATGCATAAAAGAAGGCATGGCAAAGAAGTAGTGTGGGCGTGCCGGATACGAGCGTGCGCCGTGGCAATCCTGATGTTCCAGGAAAGTCTGACAGTCGGGGAGTATACGCTTTTCTCTGGAAGTCCATTGAAGTGGGTCAGAGAAGCCGGGGGAGGAAATGTCAGATATCAAACTTTGTACCATTGTCCTATTCACGTCCAAGGGGTAGAATGCCGTCTACCGTTTCGTTGAGGATCACCGTTAGCCAGGAGGGGCGAGGGAACCATTGATACGCTGACTTCAGACTAAGACGGCGCCATACAAGTAAGTTTGTAACATTGAATCTTTTGCTTTCCGTAATTAGGCCAAACAAGTGACAACAGCTGAACTTCTCAGATGCCGCCCGCCAGCACGAACTTATGGGCATTTGCCTACCAGACCATCCGCACTGGTATCCATAACTTTTTTTTCCGAGTTTCGACCATGAAGTTGTTAGGCCAGCGTTGAAGGAGCCTGACTGCGTCTTACCCATACACTCGCTCAGCTTATCGATGAGCTGATGCGGTTCTTATATCCCAAGGTCGAGTCTCGACATAGCGTTGGCAAGATTTCGGGCCCGTGGAGTCGGTGTGCACATCCACCTCTCTCTTTCCCCTCCACAACCAACTCTTGTCGGTCGGTCGTGTGTAGCGCCATTTGGTCGTTCTCGCCAACGCGGTCATGCACATGCTACCATTCCTGAAGCCCGCCCGACCTACGTTTCAAACTTTGCGAGTTCATGCTTGGCCTCACATTCGAGGACCAGTATGTACCACTTTTCCCCATCACCGCGTAGGGAGGTCGACCTCCTTGTCCAAGCTCTTCCGCTTCTACCCGTCAAATGCCCCGGTCTTATTTTTGTGGAGTCGTACTCTGTATAGTCATTGGATGGAACCAGAATCCCTGGAAAGTCGATCTCGCATCTGAGACAAAAGGTATTCCGTCTATCGGGTGACGAATTGATGGAGGAATCGTCTACCATGTGCGTCTCGGCTTTACTTAACATTCTCGTGAACAGATGACGACGGCGTTACTATTTATGCCACCTCCATCTGAATTACAAGACATTGGGTAGTACATACCACTCGGTCCACGTCCCACGCTTGGGATTTGACCGCACGGCCACCATGATGTCGTTGTGCGTACTGTATGTGAACTTGGCGCGAATGCGTCCGTGAACGAACGGAAAGACAGTGGTATGGTTGTCAGACTTTATCTGCTGTAACCTTGTGCTCATCGTTCTCATCGCGCATATCAACGTCTCAGGCTCGGGACGATTTGTTACGCACGAAGGAAATACGTTGGTACTCCGAATCTTGGTCCGTTGATTTGCGTCCCGGCGGAGAGTAGCGCGTTGCGAACGGACCCAGCAAGTCGTTTTATTATGCATTATTCTATAGGAAATGGCGCGCACGAAAGAGCGTAATCCTTCACTTCCACCATGATCTCTTCATACACACTCCTCGACTTCTCCGATATGATGGAAGACGTCCTAAGAGCCTCGAGTTGGTCAGTATAATTCTTGTAGAGTTCCTCGATCTGGGAGGGTGAAACAGATGTTTGCGCTGAAGTTGTTCAATGTCCCTGCTTGCGCTGGTCAGTTCCTACTGCGTATCGTAACGCTGCTGGAACTCGATGACGCGAGAGAACGAGATGGACAAGTCGAGCTGGAGCTGCTCAAGTTTCTCGCGCACGGTGGTGAGCTCCTCTGCTTTAGCAGCGCCTGAATGCTTCCACTGCATGATTTGGCAAGCAAGCTCAGCAAACTGCGCCTAGTAGCGGTCCTTCTTCCATCGAGCAACTTCGTCTATCAAGGAGGCGATCGTAGGATCCCACTCTTCGATCGACGACGCCTTGGTTTGCAGCTCCTCGCGCGCAGAAACGAGCTCTCTTGAGGAAGAGGCGGTAAGGTCGCGCCGACTCGGAAATATGTTGTGTTCTCGGGATACTGCCCTGATCTTCTGCGTCTTGGTAGCATTCGCGTTCTTCCACTGAGCCATTTCGGTGGTGAGGGACGCGATAGTGTGGTCTTCCGTGTCACGAAGCGCCAACGTCATTTGGAGTTCGTGACGGATAGATTTAAAATCCCTCGACAGCTCTGCGTGACGCTGCTGTAGCGCTGTCATTCGAGAAAATGTATTAGACGCGTCTAACGAGAGTTGCTCCAGTTCCTTGCTCGAGATGGTCACTTGTCCTTTATTCGTGCCAACCGTGTGCTTCCATTGTGCGACTCAAGTGGTGACAGTGTTGATCCTGGTGGTACTTGTCCTGTGACGCAGTGACGGCCACAGAATTCGGCTGGTCCTCGAGTAGGGTAATTCGAGAAGCCAAGGCGGACATCTCGTGCAGAAGCCTCTCGTTTTCCGTTTGAAATGCCCCAACCTGCTCTCCACAGGAACGCTTGTACGCCTCATATTCATCCGTCGTAAGGGCAAATATGCGATCCTTCTCTTTGCAATGTAAACGCTCCATCTGAAGGAACTATTCTCATACGGAAGTGGTCTTGGATGTCGACGCCACCATAATCCATCGAGTTTCGACGGCCTGCGGGGCAGAGGGAGAGGCCTGTGTAATTGACTGCGCGTCGTGTTGCTGCTGGCCGTCGTCAGAACTTCGGGAGGAGACGGTGGACACATCCCCCGGAACTGTGGTCCGGCGGCGATAACGCTGCGGGTCACGGTGGGGTCTGTCTGTTTGACCCTCGAATCTGTAAAACGCGCGAACACGGTGAGTTCTTCATTCTTACCGGATTCCAAGCCGTAGGTAATCGTCGGCGGCGTACGTTCCTCAGGCAATTCGGATTTCTGTTCGAAAATGTGTTGAGTCAAGCAACTCCTCACAATAGGCGATTGCGTCATTACCTTGGTACCCAGAACCCCACCTCCCGAAATGCAGGTCCAGAAGATCTGTTCCGTCCAGCATGCATGGAACCGGGGGCGTTATTGAGGCCGGGTGCTGACCGTTCTTTATTTGGTGTTTCCTGGTGATGTTAAGGCGTAACCTCAAGACAGTATTCCTCTCCACAAGAAGCTTATTCCCGTACCTGAAGTAACTTTATCGGTTGCTTCTATTCATCGCCCTGAGCTACACGTCTGCGTGCCCTTCGTCCGCCAGGGCCGCTGAAGGTAGCAGTGAGCTGATGGCCCTGAACATGCTGGAAGGAGACACAGTGCCAGGCGGACGACCGGATGTTAGGACGGGTATTTTGATAGCGAAAGTTTGCGGGAGAAAAGTTAGTGGGTTATCCATTGGGAATTGATCGCTTTTTAAGTAGAGTACGTCTGAGGATACGTGCTCGCGCGCGCACAAACCTCGATGGATCTCGCGTAGCCGGTCTTTTAATTTTGAGCCCCGCGGCTTGAATCTGACGCAGTGGATAAGCAAGTTGCGATCGCCTACGCCGGGGGGATCCGTCCACGTTCGCATGGTGCAACGGTCCGAGACCAAGGCTTAGGGCAAATTTCGACCGTACGAGTGACACGAGATGTCCCACGGATCCCAAGATGCCCCCGAGCCTTGCACACTGCACGTATGGCAACTCCTACAATAGGCGTGTAAAGTGGCACCAGGTGCGCGCGTACAACCAAAACCAGTCCAAGAGAACAAGACCGTGCCTTACGCATCGATGCGACGTGGCCCAGTAGCCGGGACGTGGCGAGCGCCCCGGAGGGCAGAGTGACGAAAATTCTCCACACCCAGAACCAGCGTAGTCCAGATCCTTACCGATACCTCCAAGAAGGATGTACTTGGTGCCAAATGCGCCGTAAGCAGGGTCATATCCAGTGTTGTCAACAATATCCTGTCAAAGGATTCAGTGATCACCGCATATATCCAACCAACGGAATGTAACCCAATCTTGTAACGGCTCGCGAGGTGGTCGTCGAGCGTGTGCAACAGTTTGGAAACAGCTGGGTCTGTGCCGATTTGCACGAATTGAATCCCGAACATGTTCTGATTTACGTGGTGACTGTCAAGACGATGCGCTGCATCAACCATCGCGCTCTCGAGATCCGCTTGGTCGGCTGCGCGCATACGTCTTGAATCGTGAGCAAGAGCTAACAGGCAAGTATGAAACCCAGACCATCAGTGATCACCGCGACAATGATCGGCTCGTGAGTAGAGTGCTCATGCTCGATAAGTAGGCAATGGTTAATGATCTGACCGAGCTTCGCACCAGTCGCCGCGTCTTCGCCTGGAGAGTGCGTTAAGATCACATGGCTGCGTATGTATATAACAACACCCGTCTTCGGGCAGGACTCGGTTGAACAAGGAATTTACCTCTGCCCTCGACTACATGACGATTGTTTCAACCCATGTCCTTATGGAACAAGTACCTGCATGTTTGGAGCATAGCCATCCCCGTGCATGAAATCGATATCAATGACTTCTGATCAATATTGGTTGGTCGGAAAGAGCCGAGCTTGCTCCCAGAGGTCGCCCTGCTGTATCTACTACGCAGAATCAATCTAAAACTGCCGAAAGATCTACTCACATACATCGAATCGTCGATTACGATGGTAGTCTTGATCTTACTGCGATGGATCTACGGAATGAAAACGGACTGTTAAAGAGATACGCACGCAAATCTTTCAAGGCCAGCTTCTCTGTCTGACGGGCACCAGGATCATCGGTAATGAATCACGGTATATCAGTCTCGACGAGGGTTGTATTGAACTGATGTGCCTCGGCATGGCGTAGTTTTGACCCATGTGATGTTCTTGTCGCACGCTGCTGAGCAAGGACGACAGTGCCCTGAGCGTGGGTGTCTTCAGGTTCTGCGGGAGAGGAGGCCCCAACGAGGCTGCGAAGTGCAAAAAAGCGCTTCATAGTTGGCGATCTGCGGTCGACTGAGCTCGAGTGCTCCGGTGGACACAAGAGGTGCATACCACATGCTCCCTACCCCCATATCCAATTACAGCTCCGGAAAACTGGGACACGCTTTACCGATGTCTGCCAGCCAAGGTCTTGAGTTCACAGGCTACGTGGTGTAGTCATCGACTACTCACGAAGACTGTCTTCCAAAAGGGCGCGGAAAATATAGATGGCGTCTCCATTGCGATCTTCCCTGAAAGGAACGGCATTGTCTGGAATCTCGTTACCCTCGGTCAGGACCTAGATACTGCGATCAAACATGGCTTCAAGATGACATGATATAAAGATAAGCCATACCCAGACCAGAGGGACGGGAGAGCCACGCCTTTTGAAGTGTTCAGTGCTTCTGCGAGCAGCTTCGAGCCACTCTTCCTTTTGAATCACAGAGCGGGTTTTCACTACGGCCAAAGTGGTAGATCTGTTACCATGCTCGGACATCGTTCCGGTCCTCTGCTCGGTAACGAACGACCCGCAAAGGGAGCACGTTTGTAATGCGTAGACTCGCACGAAGATGACATGTTGATGGAATTAATGTGGACGGAGAGTGAGGTTCAGCAACGCGGGTTCTAACCGAGACCAATTATTTGACTTTGCGACGGAAAGAAAGGGGCCATAACTCACTGCTACGACAACATCAGAAAGTCCTGGTGCGGTAGATGAGATGGGCGTGTTCGGGTAGCTCATACGGACGGGAGCGATATAGGTGCGCGTGGGAGATCACCTACGCCCTGATATCGTTTGTGCGTCTGTTAACTAATCTCGCCGCCGTGAGTGGAAAGGTCGTTGGTATTTAAAACTCAATTTCTTACCCGATTTCCGCAATGGGTCGTACGTCTTGTTGATTAGGTCGTTGTACCTGTTCTCGATGGTCCGCGAGGAAATGAGCAAGCGCAGGCAGTTAGTGATGTAGGCCTGGAACGCGACTGGGAGAAACGCGGCCAGGTCGCCACGCTCCTCTCTCCCCAAGCAGCCCGTCAAGGCGTGGCGAATGGAGTCCGAAACCCTGTGGACCGGGGAGATTTGTTCCTGCGTAGGGCTCGCAGCCAAAGGCCGGAAGTCCTGTCGCACCCCCGGCCGCGAGTGTGATGCTCTGCTGAATCTTCGCATTGAGCTTCTGCAAGAGGGTGACTCAGAGGGGAAGGTGCGACCGCACAAAACGCAAACGATGGCGTTTTGTGTGGTCGCACCTCTCCAAGTCGCACTTGCTGAGTGAGAGAGGCAAGGGGGAGAAGAGCGACGGCGGAGAATCTAAGAGTGAGCGAGGTCAAAGCGACCTCCGATATGTGAGAATATAGTAGTATATATAGTAACCTAGACTTGCAAGACAAGGGCGACTCGAGCAACGGGTGCGATTGCGCATGTTGTGCTGTCGCTCCTGCATAGATACTCCCCGTCTGCTGTAAAAGTTAGACGTAGAGGGAAAGCTGAACACACTGCACAGCCAAGTGGGATGTGGGAGCTGCAACTTCAAAGCAAGACTTCCTCCTTTTGCGCTCACTACTGTATGAGCCCGAGACAGACAGACAAAGCGCCGCCAGATCATACGCCAAATCAGTCGAAATTGTAAATATAAAAACAAATGTAAATGTTGATAAATAGAACCCCTAGTGGGATAAGCCAGCCACACTCGGCCTGCAGTGCCGAATAGAGTCGTTGTAGATTATCAATCAATTCAGTCGAAAGGTATATTAGGGGACAATCTACAATTCCATCACATCCCTCATCTGAACCTGCCTCAGTCTTACTTGCTTATTCTCTACTCTGTGCTACAGTCAGGACTCAGCCATACAATTCAATTGCACTTGCTCCTGCCATGGACCCCAAGCCACTCCCTGAAAATCCCTTCCCACAAAGTGTATTTCGTGATGCATACAACCAATGCCTTGCCCTTGAGGCAGATGCATCTTGCATCCCATGTATTGAGGGCTGTCCTCCCCCTATAATCTGCGCTCATCTCCTTGGTCACTTGTTTTGCTTGGCGCCTACTGGTAATCCCCAAGGACAACTTCAGCAGGAGATCACCTTAGCACACTCAGACCATACAAAACTTGTGCAGTTAGCTGCACTATATCTGCAGAACTTCATCTGCACTTGTAAGTCAAGGCTTTTCATTGTCCTTTTGATTACTTCATTATACTTACTGGCCTTTCTGATTTTGACAGTCAAGCGTAGTAGTAGATCAACTCCAGCATCATCCAAGCACTCTTCTCACTCATCATTTGAAGATGCCCCTGAATATGCTGAGTCTATGATGGAAGAAAGGACTGGGGCATGTTTTCAGAGTTTGAGTGATGCTTTCCACTAACATTTTGAATAGGCAATGCATTGTGATAATAATCATTGCATGATCACCGGCTTGCTGAATTCAACTGGGCAGCAGCCTGGTGGTCAAATTCCTGTGCAAACAGTGCACATAATTCCAGAGTCAGTCAATAACAAGGCACATAATGCAGTCAAATTTGCATGTAGCACACGGTGAGCCTGCTTGCAAAAGACCCGACATATATGGATAATACCTAGGCAGGCCCGAGATATATGGGACGCGTGAGACACGGTCGGGCCTGAGTGATATATACATGCGTAGGATACGGAAGGCCCTGGAAAGGGTGAATAGAATAGGTATCGACAGATACGAAAGGGCCTCAAGTGGGGTGAGTCAGACTGACATCGATGGATACAAGAGGAC
>JBBPQE010000824.1:0-12048 GCA_038092335.1 Boletus vinaceobasis
CAGAGCAACTGCCGATGTAGCCAGTCCCGCTGCCACACTTGTCGCAAGGGCAGCCGTTGAACGTGCCCTCACTGCATATCCCGATGGTGTCGCTTGGGTAAGCAAACACACCCACACAATCTGTGGTCGAATATGCGTGTTAGCAGACGCTTCAGGCACTGACAAGGTGAATTTACCATTATAGAAGCAGTTTCCGATGTAGTTTTGGCAGTTGTTTCCACTCTGGCGCTGTAGGAGACCACCCTCCTGTGGAGAAAGCTATGGTCAATGATCGTTCTTCCACTTGCCGAGGAAATGAAGCAACATACGACGCGTCTGTCCACTCCGGGCGTCGCAGACGCCAGGGCAGCAGCGGCAGCCAGGACAACGAAGCTCTTGATGAAGTACATGGTGATATGAGTGAGTGGATATGTGAGATCAGTTGAAGTTTGATAGCTAATATAGGTGCTGAAGTTGATGGGTAACCCGACCTTTGCCAGCGAGGTTTATATACCTTGATCCTATTTTTGGTCATCTGGAACGTTACAAGACGTTGGGAAAACATAGCAGCGATTGCAATGTCATCCCAATCACGTCAATGCAGACCTATGCTGGTCCCAATCAATGACATTGGTTCAAAGGTAGTTGGCTGCGTTGCGTTGTGTGAATTACACGGCGGCCGTTGAGATTTCATCCCGGACTACCATCAATGCAGACCTGTACTCATTCCAATCAGTGCTTTCTTCAAAGATGGTTGATTAGTTCGACTTGCCTAACTACGTTCATTTGCATTCATTTCCACGACTCTGCTCCAAAACAATGGGCCAGCAAAACATATTATTTCTGACCCCCTTTCGGACATCTTACATGACAGCACGCTAAGAATGCACAGCGGTACCTCTTGCGATTCCGTCCCCGGATGCAGCCCCGTGCCGATTTCAGCCAACGATTCTGTTACTTCAGAGGTGTTTGGCTCGACTTACCTGAGTGCCTTGGGTTGGTCCCGTTGCTACTCACGATATTCTAGGCGGTATTGCCATGTTCATACTGGGAATTCAACAACGGACAAAAAGTCACCACCCTGGTCCTGTGCCATCAAAGATTGTGGGTTAGAAAATGATGCTATAAATCAGAAAGGCGATTCTCTGTAGTTCGTCGACTCAGGATGTGATGACTGATGCTACATAGCCCTCAGTGCACCCGTGTTGGTGGCATCTTACGCTGAGTCTATTCTCTGGAACGGTCGTCAAGGCCGAAGGAAAAACATCCTTAGTGCAGAGAAAATCAACATAAATAACCAACTCGCGGTCCCAAGGACGCAGCCATTGAGGGAAGCACTGCCATTGACGGTGGCAGTGGTTATAGTTGCGCGGATCAAAGAATGGGTTAATTTTGTGTGTGCGACAAGCCGATTCAGATTGTGAGGTATGCATACGAACTGGCCACACGAATAGCGTCTCGAAATCTTTGTCCGAACACTGCTATGTACACGCGGGAAGGGCGCAGAACGTGAAACCATTCGATGGCCTCGACGACGGGTTCGACATGGTACCACCGGTTGGGAAGAATTGGGGCCCATCGGGCGCTGTGCGTGCCTTCCTAGTAGTCACGAATCACGATCATCTGTTGGGGTTTGTTTCCCTGTGTTCTTCGCATGAACCCCCCCCACTCCGCGAAGGACCGAGGTAGCATCCCATCCACGTGGTTGATGACAATCGACCCTGCAACTACCCGAACGGACTGGAAGTGGCGGCATACGGGTGGAGATGCAAGTAGTTGAACCTTGAAATGTGTCAAATATCGAGGACAAGAATGAAAACGATATTCTGCCTCTGCTCAAGAGGTCACGTGACACTTTCCTGCAATGTGTTTACCGTGAGGCATATTACCAGGTCACGATGATGAATTAATCCTAATGCATTAGGCGTAAGACTTAAGCTTAACTCCTCACCGGGCCATGCATGCCCAGGTGGCACCTGGCGTCTTGCTTGCTACCACTCACTGCCCTCAGCCTCGCCCCATAGCCGGCCATGAGTAGCATCGCCCGTTCGACATACCCTAACCAAGTAGTTCATCATGTCGGACGTCCACTTCCGGTAAGTCGGTCAACTTTCCTCACCTCCGTCCTTTGACATTCACCTTCCCCCAAGGGCATTAAACCGTACGTCGTCGTAATCTTTGGCCGTACCGGGGTCGGCGTCAGTTCCCTCGTAAACCTCATCACTGGACACCCCGTCAGCAAAGACGACCCAAACGCCAAGACATCCACCCGAAAACTCAAGCCCCATCCTCCCGTGACGCTTCCTGGATCCGACAAGCAGTTCTGCTTGTACGAATTGCCTGGGTTTTGTGGGAAATTTTTGGACGCGGCGATCCTAGAGGCGATACGTCAGATAGACCGGAAAGAGGGGATCGACCTGTTCATATATTGCCTTCGCAAACAAAAGGCGACGGTCATGCCAAAGGTCGTGTATCGCATTCAGAAGAGTGTTGCGGACCCAAGCATCCCCATGATTGCCGTCGTCACCGAACTGGAACGGTTTGAACCAGGAGGTATGATGGAAGATTGGTGGGATGTACCACTCGAAGATGGTGGTACGAATGGTACGTATATTGAGCGAATGTGCTTCGGAGAGTATGGGACGTTTGATGCGCACGCGTGCGTTACAACGTTGCCCTGGAGAGAGGTAGATCTCGTAGAGACCCTCCGGAAACGAAGGGAGAGGTCGGAGGAACGAGTTCGGAAATTGATTCTGGAACGGTGCACGGGTCACAAGAGAAGAGGTGAGTGATGATACAAAGAGGGCCAACATTGGTATGTTGAAAGATTCATCTGTAGCATCGCATTCACCCGACCCACCTTCGCCTTGTCGGTGTCTATCCGTGTTGCTTTCCGTTGCGGCCCCGGGGCTTTAACGTGGATCTGGAGTGTGTCGGTGTGGTCTATGTCTCCCACAAAGAAACATTGGTTTATCTTTGATCGAGGCATTCAGGCTTACCCAGTACTCTACTAGTCATTTTATGGATGGCACAGCCTAATATACACGCAGCTTTAGGGGGAAAGGAATAAGAGAGTTGTTCCAGGATACAAACATGTCAAGATACAGAGTAGAAACGCCAAAAGAGCAGTAAGTCAGGGAGCACATGGACTCGAGCCAAACTAATCAAGTGATAGCAGCATGAGTACAAGCTTGCATGTGACAGAGAGCCGAGGAAAAAAACTTAAGATGCAAATTGTGATGTAAAAGAATCTATATTGACGTCGTCAGGAGGCCCGTGTTCTGCTGTGAACCTTGTGAGCAGACAAGTGCTGGATAATAAGGGAGTGCAGTTGTTTGGTGGAGTCCTCTTTCTTCCGTCTTGTCAAGCAGACGTGGTCTGCTACAACGGTAAGGCTGGGGAAGTGCTTTTTATTTTCTTCCCACCAACCAGCGTCCGGCTTCGGCGCGATATGATTGATGACGACAAGAACCGGAATATTACCGTCGCCATGCTTCTTCCACTTTTTCTGCAAGTACTCCGCAGTCGCCTTTACTTGCGCTGGAAAATCCTCCATGCATATGATAGCGAGGCTGATAGGTACACGCGGAAATTCAAGAGGGGATTTAGCATTGTAATTGAAGCCTGGAATGTCATAGAGCGTGATTGGGACGATCTTTGCCACGTCTCTGAGTTCGATGTGATAGGAACCCATCTTCCTCGTGCACCGTGATGTGTCGTTTGAGACTCGGGCAACGTCCTTGCCTGCAATCAAGTTGACGACGGAGCTGACACCACCACCCATTGGGCCCAGTACCATGACGTTTGGTAGATTGGGATCATTGGGCACATTGGGTGGGCTGGCCGCGGTGCCGTCGTCCATCAGCGCCGGCTGCCAGAGCATAGGTTTAAGCAAAAGGAGGCGATTCTCCTATTCACACGAACCTGTTTGTGAAGACACATCTTTCCTAGGACTCGGTGATTTACGAGCCAGATGCCGGCTGAAAATAATAATAACTTGCAAGTGGTGGGGTGCGGTACGGTGAGCACGCCGCGCGTAGGATGGGGAGAAACAGTTTGGTTTCTGCAGCATGCTGGTTGCAATGCTTTAGGAATAGCGTCACTCACCATGCGCACACCACGAAGCTCGTGGCTTTCATGGAGAACGGAAAAGGCTATCATTCTAGACACTCCTTTACGCCATAGTAACTCACAGAGTCAGATATCCATATGGAAGTTGCGGACGAAAATGCAGGGTCTGTGATGTTATATTACTACTATTACATATGATTTATATATAGTTCGCGAGGATGCAAGTTCCATCCGATTCAACTGGTTCGCCGCTCCTTAGTTCCACAATCTTGTCTTGTTCCAAATTCCACCATTGCGAGATACGACGGGCTCGGGGCAAATATTCTCGACTAACCTGCATCATGTACACTCTTGTACAGGCACGCGACGTACCTGTACGATGCCTCCTCAGGCGACTGGGACCAGCGAGCGCTATGAGCCCCGGCACGGTAGAGGGCAAGGTCGTCGTCCTCAGACGACGTTATCACGACGAGTCGTATGGCTTCCGGAGGGTACGCGAGTTCACCATGTCAGATTGTACGTTGCCGTATGCTGCTCTCTCCGCTGTCTTACTCTTTACTGGGTATCAGACACATCCGAGCAACTAGCGAACAGAGCAACGAATGCCCCTTTACTGCGTTATGCGGATGCCCTTCGTACTCATGGCCACCGTGCTGCATCCATCGACCCGCTCGACATTCTCCGACGCGAACGTGTCTCGGCACTCGAACCTACTCGATACGGCCTAACCGACCCTTCCGCTAAATACAATGTTGATGGCATTCTTTGGACCGGTGAGGGTCACGGAAAGGGCAAGAACTGGACCCTTGACCAAATTACTGGGTTTCTCAATGCGGTTTATGTGGGCCGTATCGCATACGAATATATGGACCTCCCGAACAAGACCGAACGATCTTGGTTTGCACATCTCCTCGAGTCCGAGGCTGCCAACGTCGTTCATCCCACTACTCCGGACACGGAGCGCCAACGGAGGACGCATGAACTCCTTGCACGGTCCGAGGTGTTTGACACGTTTCTGCAGGCTAAATTTCCAAACTTGAAGCGGTATGGTTTGGAAGGTGGCGAATCCATGTTACCTGCGCTCGACGCGTTGTTCGGCGTGGCTGCACAGGGTATGTATTTTGACTAGCCTCTCCTTTCGATGTCGTTAATTCGTCTTATGTGACGTTAGCCGATACGACCCACATAATTATTGCCATGCCCCACCGTGGACGACTTAACTTGCTCACTGGTCTGTTAGAATACGACCCCGCTGCGCTCTTTCACAAGATCAAAGGTGGAGCAGAAGCACGGGTGGAAGGCGAAATGATCTCAGGAGATGTGCTCAGTCACTTGGGTGGGTATATGCGCTCTATCTCATGTTTCCTGAATAGATAATCTCCGTCCAGCGGCTTCCCCCACGTTGAACTATGAAGGGAAAGAGATCAAAGTGTCTCTCCTGCCAAATCCATCGCATCTGGGTATGTCCACTCCGTTTGTGCATGCCGACTTTTCTGCTGCCCTTGTTTTCATATCACATGCATATATTATTGATGCTTCACCACTCCAGAGGCTGTGAACCCTGTTGCACTAGGTAAAGTCCGCGCTAAACAGTATAGTCTTCTCAAGGCCCTCGAGAAGGGAGGAGCTGGGGCGGAAGGATGTATGCTTGGGGATAAGGTACGCTATTATGTGTGTCTAAGCAAGCATACATCAGGCGACGTTGGCGTGGCAAGGTGATGTGCGTACAACTCCACGGAGATGCGAGCTTCACGGGCCAGGGTGTGATCATGGAGACACTCGGTTTGAGTATGTGTTATTTGGCTCGTGATGCCGCATGTTTTTGACCACTTTCCTAGGTAATTTACCGCATTATACTAGCGGTGGAAGCGTGCACATCGTGGTTGAGTACGTTCCACTCTGGATCTCACCCTCTCAAGTACTTCTCATATCCTGACTCATAAACAGCAACAAGTGCGTGCAACCCTGACCGATTCATCTCTGTCTGACGACTTGGCTTCTAGTATTGGGTACACGACACCCGCATCTGCTGCGCGATCTTCATTGTATTGTTCAGATGTTGCGAAGATGGTCAACTGCCCTGTCCTGCACGTGAATGGCGATTGCCCTGAAGGTAGCTTGTCCTACAACTCCCTGAACGCAGAAGAGATATGTTTTAATCATTTCAATGGTTCCTAGATGTTGTTCGCGCAGTCGACATCGCGTTCAAGTACAGAAATTACTTTAGGAAAGATATCGTCATAGATCTGATGGTATATCGCCGATGGTATGTATCTTTCTTTGATGGTATCACGGCAATTTTGATGGACCCGATATCCAGGGGCCACAACGAGTTGGATGAACCTGCATACACCCAGCCAGTTATGTACCAGAAGATCCGGTCAAGACGGAGCGTGCCTCAGCTCTATGAAGATAGACTGGTGGTACGTGTCATACGTCCTTCCCACACGTGTTTGTGTTCGTGGTACAGCTTCTTATGGGCCGTATGTCTATTGGTGTCGCGTTCAACAATAGTCCGATGGCGTTATCTCTCAAGACTCCGCAGCCTCTGTCCGGAGTTCTTACAAGGCAGTGCTCAATGACGCTCTCACAGCCTCGGCGACGTATGTTCCACCCTTGGTCAAGTTTGAAGGCCAATGGAAGTCTACTGTTGTCGATGGGAAGGAGGTACCCGTGGTGTGGCCGGGTTCGAAGGAAGCGAAGACGTTCGACACGGGAGTATCCGTCGAGGTGCTACAAAAGGCCGGTAGGGCAAGTGTCGAAGTTCCAGTTGGATTCGTGAGTATCCCAATTTCCGGCAGGGTACAACTGTGTTTATGGTCATTCTTCAGGAGATCCATCCTAGATTACAGCGGCACGTTAAGAGTCGGCTAGCGAGCTTGGACAAGGGAGAGGGTATTGATTGGGCAACTGCCGAAGTACATGGCTTTTGCTCCTTGGAATGGAATATAAAACTTACACTTATTGGGATCGATAGGCGATGGCGTTTGGCACGCTCATGTTCGATGGATGTGACATTCGAATCGCTGGACAAGATGTGGGTCGAGGAACTTTTAGTCACCGGTACGTTCTGATCACTTTGTGTGATGTCCGTTTCTCATCCCAGTTCTCTGACGCCTTAAAGCCATGCGATGCTCGTCGACCAGAAGACGGAAAGAGTGGTCGTTCCATTGAATCATGCACTGACTGGAGCTGTTGGGAAGCTAGAGCTTGCTAACAGTAGGTACCTTTACTTTGGTGTGCGTTTGCACCACTAAAGAGTTTACCATTTCTAGGTTCATTGAGTGAAATGGCGGTCCTTGGGGTGAGACATCTCGCAAAGTGATGATGATAATTATTAACCATGCCCACAGTTCGAATATGGCGCTTCCTGGGAGAGACCCAATCTTTTGCCCATCTGGGAGGCTCAAGTATACCCATAATCCCATTTTTTGTGATGCGGACGACTGACCAAGCTTGACGTTAGTTCGGTGATTTCTTCAATGGTGCCCAAATCATCATCGATGCGTTTATCTCGAGTGCCGAGAGTGAGTGGCCGTCATCCTTTTACGTTCCGCGGTAACATTGTTTCGCGATTATAGCGAAATGGCTGAAGCAAAGTGGGATTGTACTCTTACTGCCTCACGGTTTAGACGGTGCCGGACCGGAACACTCCTCTAATCGCATCGAGAGAATGTTACAGGTATCAAACTATGCAATCCCAGCTACTCATACTGATCATCTGAAATTAGCTCACGAACGATCCTTATATCCCGGAGTCGAAGGTAAATATCAACATGCATGTCGTCTTCCCTACCACCCCAGCGCAATATTTCCATCTTCTTCGTCGCCAACTGAAGAGGAATTATCGCAAACCGCTTGTTGTTGCTGCACCAAAGGGTCTCCTTCGTTTGGCAGTACGTTGATATCATCGTCCATTTCATATGAGACTTACTTTACTTCTGGCTCCAGGCCGCTTCTTCCAAGCTCTCGGAAATGCTTCATGGTACCCAGTTCTGCCCAGTTCTCCCTGATGCCCATCCGCCGACAGAGAAAATCAAGCGCGTCGTGTTGGTCAGCGGAAAGATTTACTACGAACTCGCGAAAGAACGTGCTGCACGAGGCTTAGAAGACCGAGTGGCACTGATACGTATCGAAGAGCTCGCGCCATTCCCGTTCACTCACCTCGCAGATATTCTCACACCTTACACGACCTCAAACTCGAAACCAGAATGGTTGTGGGTACAGGAAGAGGCAAAAAACCAAGGTCCCTGGGGACATGTCAAGGATAGGCTGGGGGTCGTACTGAATGGGTTGGAGGTGAGGTTCATTGGCCGGCGCGAGGATGCGGTGCCGGCTACCGGGATCGGGAAGGATTATCAAGTGCAACAGAGAACTGTCGTCGAGGGACCGTTTCAAGGATTGTGACGATAGGTAATGGTGTCAGCGTGGTAGTGCTCGTTATCGCATAATCTTTGAAGTATTTACTTTGTTTGTCGTGTGCTGCAGGAAATTTGGATCCCTATCTATCTGGTACATCACCAGCTTTTCTCATCGTGTTCTACCTACCCGGGCCGGCCCCACTGCTTCTCCGCCATTGCTCAAGCGCTCAGGCTTAAGATTGCTGGACATACATTCCACGACAATTTCCATGCAGTTAGAATTCATAGTTCCTTCATGAGGTTTTCCGACCGTAACAGACTCTTGTCGAACTTATTGGCCGACGCAAACCGACCTGACCGATCCGCTTTCATCACACTAGTATCCCGCATCCCGCTCCACGCACCCATTGTCGTGTCGCTCCCCTGGGTCCTGAACATCATCTTTGCCAGCCCACCTACCCAAGTTCATGATCACCTCCTCGGACTTGATGTCAACAAACCCAGCTGCTTTTAACATGTCTGCGATGTGAACACACAGCGCAACAACATCCCCTTGTTCCCAAAAAACGCGTCCATAAACAATAGACGTGCGGCCGTTTTCGAACATTACACAGTTGACATGGGCTTCATTCCGTAAAACGCTTTCAATTTGCGGTGCGAGCCCTCGGTCCGATCCCATTCCTCCGCAACAGCATCCATCTTTGCGTCAAACTCTTCGGCCGAGGTGACATATCCCATGCCGCCTGCCTTCATCACCGGCCCCTTCATACCCCTCAGCGCGCCGATCGATGCTTCTCTCGCTTCCTCACCAAGCTGTCCCGCCCACTTGCCAATCTTGACCGTTATTTCGTCGGTGTGTACGTCCACGAAACCAGCCGCGGTCATCCATTCTGGAATATGCTCGCAACATTGGAGGTCGAGACCCTTGGCCTCGAGAAACGTGCTCAGAAACTCGACATGGGCGATTGTTTTGGGACCCGAGTACCAGTTGGAATCGATCTCGACGAATTGGGCATACCCGCCTGGTTTGAGGACGCGGTAGATCTCAGAGATGACCTTTTCCCACTCAGCCTTGGTAAGGGCGAGGATGAGAAGGCGCTGGTTGACGAGGTTGAACTTGGAGGTCCAGTGGGATGGAAGTGCGGTTGCTGACCCTACTGAGAAATGAGTATTGGGAGGTTTGGTTGCGTGCGTTGGGAAGAGTTTTGATTCAATGTCGATTCCATAGAACTGGACGGATTCGGGGAGTAGAGACCGACAATCTGTCAACCAGGTAGCTGCAGGGCGATATCAAGGACGTGCTACATCGGTGTGGGCTCAAAAAATACCTGAACCCGTGCCAATGTCAAGCACTTCCGAGTTGGGGGCAATAGAGATCGCAGGAAAGATAATGCGTCCTCCAAAGAGAGTCTTGTAGAGTTGATGTTGGCGCGCAAGCCTGCCCAAGCATCCGTATGTATTTCATGTCCGAAGCGGCGAGATAGCTTACCTTGCCTTTTCGTCGTCGTCCGAGGGGAGGAGATACAGAGCTCCTGGATAAGAGTGTGTGGCTCTGTATGACTGCGTGATCTGAGTGGAAGACATCCTGTCATCATCTCCCATCCTAATCGGATTTTATGTCGGGGGGACCCTCTCTAGCCGGCCCGATCGGCGAAACGAACCGGTACACAGGAAACGGGACTGTGGGCAACGATACGTCAACCATTGACGTGGTACCTTGCGGTGGTAATAAGCGTGCCTTGGGACATCAATTATGAACAACAAGTCGCACAGCCCGATAGGCGTTTCTCCTGTGATCAAGACTGGGCCCAACAAGTTAGTCGTGATGCACTCCTCTTTCTGCGATCGGAGAAGACCGCACCGATTCATTGTCAAGGACAGGGTGGAATTGACGCCAGCTTGCATAATCTTGCGGGCAGTTTCGCTGGATCCAAACCCCCTCGCGTTGGTGTGCATTGTGCGCGTCGTGCAGACGTAAACGCAAATGGGTGTCAGTTGAGCAGTGTAGCTAGACTCATGAGTACGGTCAATTACCTACAGCGCTCGGCTTGTCGGTCCTTTGGAATTCCCGAAGCTGTGTGACTGCACGGCGTGAACCGTACTGAAGGTTTTTGTTTGGCAAGAGCCTTGGAAACAAACAAAATGCCAAATACACTCGTGCGAGTATTCTGACTCTTAGTACTCTTTTTCTGGGTCAAAGACACGTTCAAGTTCAATTTCCATACTCTTCCTCGACAGACAAAGGTTCACCCCTGAAACTACTTCAACACTCACCCATGTGTATACCATTCTCAGCTGTTTGGATGATTGCAGGGTCTTTGGCATCAAATGCGCGGATAGCATGCTTCCCACAGTCCGTCCTCGGTCCTTCGCAAAACGGGGAAGGAGAAACTACGAAGAAATAAATACATACCAACCCATGTCCGCGACAACAAGGAAGGCGCGTACAGCGTTTGATCCATTCCAAACTTTTCGTGACCTGTGGTCTTCTGTCGTCAAACCCGCCGTCGCCATGGTCAGATGGTTCCACGTTTCGTACCCTTCCCGCGCGTAATAGTGTCCGGTCAAGGGTTTTGAGACGCCATCCGCGTGGTCCGTTCCAAAGAACGGATTTGGAGCAAGCCTGGCTGCCGAGAGCCCAAGACGGGTGCACTATGTAGCATCAACCATCACATCCCGAGGTCGACGAACGACAGAGTATCACCTTTCCTGGATTGTAGCATTATTTTCTGATTCACAGTTTTGGATAACACGGGACCAGGGTGGTGACTTCTGGTTCATCATCGATCGATGATCCCAGAGATGAACATGGTAATACCGCCCAGAATATCGCGAGTGGCAACGGGACCAAGCCCAAGGCAGCCGGCTAGGTCGAACCAAACACCTTTGAAGTAACCTCATTGATTGAATTCAGCACAAGACTGCATTCATACTGGTCAGGGACGGGATCGCAAAATCGCAGTGCATTCTTAGCGTGCTGTCAAGGCCAGATATCTGAGGGGGGGGGGATCAAAAAACTTGTCTTGCTGACCCAGTATTTTAGAGCTGTCGTGGAAACAAATGCGAGTGAACGTAGTTAAGTGAGTTCGAACCAACCAACGTCTTTGGAGGGAAGCACTGATCGGGATGGGTATAGGTCTGCATTGATGGTAGTCCGGGACGAAATCTCAACGGCCGCCGTGTAATTCACACAAAGCAACGCAGCCGCAAATGACAGAACGTCGCTGCCCCCTTGAACGGTAGGCTCTTTGTTGACCCACGGTTTGATGAACAACGATGAACCCGAGTGACCGTAGTTAGGTGGGTCGAGCCAACTATCTTTGAAGCAATGCTATTGATTGGGACCAGCACAGGTCCGCATTGACGTGGTTGGGGACGACATTGCGATTGCTACTGTGTCTTCCCAGTATCCTGTAACGGTCCAGTTGACCAAAAAGGGGATCATGGGGAGGTATATAAACCTCGCCGGTAAAGGTCGAGTTACCCAACAACTTCAGCACCTGTATTAGCTTTCAAACTTCAACTGATCTCACATATCCACTCACTCATATCACCATGTACTTCATCAAGAGCTTCGTTGTCCTGGCTGCCGCTGCTGCCCTGGCGTCTGCGACGCCCGGAGTGGACAGACGCGTCG
>JBBPQE010000825.1:0-12036 GCA_038092335.1 Boletus vinaceobasis
ATTGTCCAACTCGACATTCTCGACCATAAGGAAGAGATCGCCCTTGCAGTCACAAAATTGACCACGAATGATATTTTCTTGGGTCATGACTGGCTGAAAATCCACAATCCCGACATCAACTGGGAGACGGGGCGACTCAGCTTCAGGTGCAACAATGATCACATACCTGATCTCATCGAAACGGAGGAGGACCTTGAAGAGGAGGTGACCAATGAATATGTCAGATACGGCGAAGGCAAACGCCTTTTTACCATCAACACCGACTCATATTTCCATAGTCAAAACGTGTCGACAGACGTAGCCGCCGCCGAATTTGCACAAAAGAAAAAGAAAACCTTCGAGGAAGCAGCTCCAGAGTACATTCACGACTACGCTGATGTATTCGCAAAATAGAACTTCAACAAACTCCCACCGAGACGCCCATGGGACCACGCGATTGAACTCCTCCCCGGAGATCACACTGTGGATTGTAAGACATATCCCCTCGGTCCAGGAGAACAAGAAGAACTCGACAAATTCCTCGAGGAAAACCTAAAAACAGGACGAATCCGTCCGTCAAAATCCCCATTCGCATCCGCTTTCTTCTTCATCAAAAAGAAGGACGGCCGCCTACGACCGGTCCAAGACTACCGGAAGTTAAACGCCGTCACCGTACGCAACAGATATCCCCTTCCCTTAATCAATGAACTCATCGATAAACTCAAGTCGGCCAAGTTCTACACCAAGATGGATGTACGATGGGGGTACAATAACATACGAATGAAGGAAGGCGACAAGTGGAAAGGCGTGTTTAGGACCAACCGAGGCCTATTCGAACCCTTAGTAATGTTCTTCGGACTTACGAACTCTCCTGCGACGTTCCAAACAATGATGAACTCGTTATTCAAAGATCTCATCAATCGCGGAGTAGTCGTAGTCTACATAGACGACATCATGATCTTTACAAAGACGATCGAAGAACATAGAAAGGTGGTTCACAAGGTATTGCAAATCCTGCGCGAAAATAAACTCTATCTACGTCACGACAAATGCGACTTCGAGACCAAAGAAACAGAGTTTCTCGGAGTGATTGTAACGAAGTGACAATTTCTCAATTTCTCTTTCTATCTTTTTCTTTGATCTTATCTTATCTAATCTTATCAAGCCACGCGTTTATCTAATCTCACAACATACGCTGGACTTGTAACATTCCTTTCTTCTTTTCTCACTCTCACAGACGCTTATAGTTACATTCGTTTCTCACAAGATCCAATCTCGTTCACACGTTCATTACCGTATGTCTTCTCTTTTAATCTCCGCTTTATGCTTCCATTTCTTCCCATGGTTATTTCCGTGCTATGCTTCTCTTCCATTCTGCCACACCATGTGTGTGCAGCATGTATTTAATTACCGTTCTTCTATGTCCACATGTAGTAGTGTACAGCTTGGTCTGTGTGCATCATGCCACAGTATATAAACCCCAAGGAGCCCACTGGACGTCCTCCAGTTTGGTTCTCTTGGTCTTTACCCTTGAGATCATATCCCCTCCTCCTCTGAGTTCAGTGATAGCCTAGGTCCTAAAAGCTTAAGGACTTCAAGGTCGTTTCAGTTATGACTCGTGTGGAGACTATATGGACTGGATATAATGGAGAAACCCCTCTTCCCCCGAACCACCCCAGATATCATCAGGCATGTCATCATTGTCATCGACTCGGACATTTTCGCCCCGCCTGTCAGTTCTATCAATGTTCCATCTGTCTCAGATGGAGCCCAGGTCATACCCAAAACCGCTGTCCACTCCGTCGTCCTACTCCACCAATCTCCCCCTCCTTGTCCTCCTCTCATTCATCGCAACCCTGTCGGGACTACATTACACCGTTCCAACCACCTTTACCCATCCCTGCCCCCCGTCGCAGTACATCGGTTGTTAACCATCATTAACCTCTTTGCAGGCAATTGCCTTGATCCGTATCCCCTCTCGACAACTATGACGATGCCCTTGATGACGTCGCCTGGGCAAACATCACAGGTTCTCTGGCAGGAGGGTATCTCGATTTATAAGAAAGTAATCATCCACTGGTTTTCATTGGTAACTCAACCCTTAGCGAGGGGGTAATGTTACGATCTGTTTTCTCTTTTCTTTGTTGATTTCCTTTACCTATGAAAACCCTTAACCTCTGGACTAACAACCATGCCGTTAAGGCCCCGCATGGTCTTCTTCTTGATTCTATATCCTTCTCTTTCTTTCTTCGGATTCACCCGAGTGGAACCTTCCTTAACGTTCCATCGCATTCTTTGTTTGTCATCACAAGTTCCTTAACCTTCTATCACGTTCCATTGGCCCTTATATACGATCAATCTTGCGACAATGTATCCCCAACCTAGATCTACTCTGGAATATACCTCGTACTTCATCCCCTGGATTTCTATAAGTCTCCTGGCTACTTTGAGTGCCAGCTTTGTCCTTTGAACCTTTGAACCACCGGTAGCCATCTTGCTACTTGAACCCACATTCAAGGAGACGACCTCTCCTTCTTCGAACCTCAGAACCCACGAACCCTTGACCCTAGAGTCTACGCTCGTCCCTACCCGGGCCAAGCGTAACAGAGATCTCATGAGAAATGAATGTAACTAAAAGCATCTATGAGCACGAGAAGAGAAGAAAGGAAAGTTACAAGTCCAGCATTTGTTGTGAGATTAGATATATGCATGGCTTGATAAGATTAGATAAGATAAGATCAAAGAAAAAGATAAGGAGAGAAATTGTCACTTCGTTACACTACCCCCCCTCTAGGAATCACATTCCAGGCGATTATAGGGTATCGAGAATGGTCTGGCCTCCATGTAGTTGATGTAAGGATTAAATAGACCTTTGAACTGTGCAAAGGTCATGGAAAGTTGCCTCAGAGCGTTGGGCCGAAGAGCATGAAAGTCTTTGATTGCGTCCTGCGCTGACTTCAAGTTCCCCGTGGGCTCCCAGGTACAGTCTTCGACATCGTATCCTTTCCAGTGGACGAGGTATTCCAACTTACATCTCTTCAAACGAGAGTCAACGATGAAGTCAACTTCCCATTCGACGTCTCTGTCGTCAGTAACCTCTACCGGGCCAGGTTTAGTAACCGGTTGTCCCGTTAATCTTTCTTTATATGATTTTATTCTTGAGATGTTCACGACCGGGTGAATTTTCAGAGTTTTCAGCAGCTTCAAGCGTACTGCATTATTTCTGATCATCTTGATTACCAGAAAAGGTCCTATGAACTTCTCCGTGAGCTTTTTAGATGCACGTGTCAAACGCAAGTTTTCTGTGGCGAGCCAAACTTTGTCGCCAACTGAATAGATAGGAGCACTGCTCCGGTGCTTATCGGCTTGAGCTTTCATTCGCTCTTGAGCCTTTAATAAATTCTTTTTTGTATCTTTGAGTGCATTCACCATAGTCTCGGCAAATTGCTCAGCAGCTGGCACGTGAGTGGAAGTACGTTGTTCTATGCCCATACGTGGGACGTAGTTCCGTGACACTTCAAAGGGTGTTTTATTTGAACTCGTGTGAACATTCGAGTTATATGAAAACTGGGCGAGTGGTAGCCAGTCAACCCATTCATCTTGCTTTTCTGCGCAATATAACCGAAGATACTGCTGGAGATCTCGGTTCATCTGTTCCGTCTGCCCGTCCGTTTGCGGGTGGAAAGCGGTGGATAATTTAGTTGTTATCCCCAATCTAGAGGACACTTCTTGCATAACTTGTGATGCGAATTGCAGGCCACGGTCCGATACAATCGAACGTGGGAGACCGTGATTCTTCCACACGTGATGAAGATAAAGTTTCGCTGTGTCTAGCGCAGTTACTGTCTTCACTGTGGGAATAAAAATTGCTTCCTTCGAGAAGCGGTCTACGACCACCAGGATCGAGTCATAACCCTGACATAGGGGCAGATCTGTAGTAAAATCCGCAGTGATATCCTCCCATGGTCCGTTAGGAACAGGAAGCGGTTTTAGTTTGCTGGCTGGTGGTTGGTTTCTGGTTTTCATTCGTGCGCACCTGTCGCAGTGAGATATATAATTGTGGGTGAATGTGGCCATCTTGGGCCACCAGTAACTCTTTTCTATAAGGCCAAGCATTTTAGCGAGACCTGGATGACCAGTGACTGCTGAGTCGTGGCAGTTCTTTAGGATTTTCATTTTTATTTCATTGTCATCAGGGATGTAGATCTTGTCATTCCGATATAGCATCTCTTCAACCCAGCACATGTTGTGCTCTTTGCATAGGGCTGTGACCTCACTCTCTTTGAGCAGCGTCGTTTTGCTTTTGATGAGTTTAAGAATTTGTTCGCCTTCATCATGGATTTCAACTCGGGTCTGAGTTTGTATCCGCTCTGGCGGGATCATGATAATACCCTTGTTATCGTCTTCGATTCCATGGGCATGATCCTTGCGACGGCTTAATGCGTCTGCTTTTACATTTGTAGCACCTGGCTTATAAACAAAAACGAAGTTGAACTGTGTCAACCATTGATACCATCGGGCTTGCCGATGATTCAGATCTTGAGATTTCATAAAATACTGGAGATTTGCATGGTCATTCCAAATCTCAAATTGGAACTTTGCTCCTTCCAAGTAATGACACCAAATTTCCAGGGCGCGAATAATAGAAAGCATTTCTTTGTCGGCTATCGGATAGTTTCTTTCTTCCAGCGACATTGAGTGTGAAGAATAGGCAACTGGGTGCCATTTCTCGTCTTTGAAAATAGATAATACCACTCCCGTAGCGTAGTCTGATGCATCCGTTTCTAAATGGAACTGACAATCATTGTCTGGATATGCCAGAACAGGCACAGCGGTAAACTTTTCTTTCAGCGTGTCAAACGCTGTAGGGAACAAATATTCCCTACGTTCATAGACCGCCTTTCTCCCACTTTCCAGGTACTCCTTTCATCATCCTCAAGTCATACAAAGATACTCCATCGCGTCCGGTGTCCTTCCAAACGGGTCCTGAGATAACATGTACGTATCTGACCCCCCCTTTTTTAGCAACCGAAGCGGTTCCAGTCATTCAGAACCAGCGGACCACTCGGTTATTAATGCACACATTTCCTTGCTAACCTTACCGTGTTTATCGCGCCGCTTATATACTACTTATGGACTTATATTACGATAGTACTCGGATTCCAGATAAGCAGGTCGCGCTGAACATAGCGGACCAGGTGCCATATGTTGCTAACTTCTTTTTATATATATATCCCTTCGTAGGGTTTGTAACAAAAAGGGTCCATGACACTTGTCAAGGATTGCATATTATTTTCTGTCTCTTGCTTACTAGTTACAGTAGTCAAGGGTATACCCGAGACTATAAATACTTGTATTCGAAGGGAGAAAATGGGCATCGAATTTGGACTCGAAACGTCACGGAGAGTATCTTCCCTTCAAATCCCTCATCGTTTCTGTTTCTTTCCGATCCGTTTTGTCTCTTTCCGGTCTTCGTCCTGGGCCGGGTTCGTTTCCTGGTAATATTCTGTTTCCTCTTCCGTCCGGAATCGACCGGATTAGTTGTAATTGCGCCGGAAACACCAAAGCCAACCCTTCTCATACTTAACAACCATCTTGAATCCCAGGGACGAGTCCCACTCGCACCCCTTTTCTTTATTCACACACACACCTGTTTAGTTACTTACAACACTGTGTCTTGAGCAGAAGTCCACTCAAATTTTTGTTCCTTTTTGAGAAGGTCATTTAATGGGCATGCAACTTGCACGTAATCCTTGATGAACCTCCTATAGAAATTGGCTAAGCCAAGGAAGCTTCTAACTCCCTTTATATTTGTGGGAACGGGCCAGTCCAAAATAGCTTTGGCTTTGGTATCGTCCATGCGAATACCGTCTTTACCCACGATCATGCCAAGGAAGTCTACCTCAGTCTTACTGAAAGTGCATTTTTCTGGTTTGACGAAGAGGTCATTTTCTTCAAGATGGCGATGTACTTCTCGCATGATCTCGTCATGTTTCTCTTGATTTTCTGTTTTCATAAATATCATTAGGTCATTGATGTAGACGACAACCACATTGTCCATATCCACGAAGATTTCATTCATCATCGCTTGGAACATTCCCGGACTGTTGCATAGCCTGAAGTACATCACAAGGGGTTCGTAAGCGCCACGGAAACAAACGAAAGCTGCCTTCCATTTGTCTCCTTCCTTAATGTGGACATTGTTGTATCCCCATCGCAGATCCATTTTTGTAAAGAGCTTAGCTCCTTTTAGTTTATCAACCAGCTGACCAATCAATGGTAGCGGATAATTGTTTTTGACCGTGTGTTCATTAAGATAGCGGTAATCCTGTACCATCCGCTTCTTGCCATCCTTCTTCAGCACAAAAAACACTGGTGATGTTTGTGGAGATTTTGAGGGTCTAATATATCCCTTCTTGAGCTGATCATCAATGAACACCATCACTTCTTCCTGCTCCGTGGGACTGAGTGGTATCAATCAGCCTTTCTTTGGCACAAAAGAATCTTTCATATCTATAGCGTGGTCCCAGGGCTTTCGGATCGGCATCTGTTCGCTCTCTCCTTTAGAGAATACTTTTAAATATTTGTGATATGCTTTAGGAACCATCTTGGCTTCCATAAGCTTCTTTTCTTCTGTTTTTGGCTTTTCTAGATGTTCTAGGGTTGCTTGAATTTGATATTGGAGATCTTCTTCCTTCTTTTCAAGCATTCAGATAAAGATGGGCTTGTCCTGAAGTGTGTGACAGTGGTGTGGGCATCACGTAAGCGTAACCGAGCCTGTCTTCCATTCTATCTCCGGATTATGGCGTTTTAACCACATATAGCCGAGGATCAGATGATTCTGTCCAAGGTCCGTAACTTCCACGGTAATGCGTTCCTTGTGACCCTTGAAGTCAATTATAATATTGGCGGAGTGCGTAATCTTTCCAGCCGAATTCTTTGTGCCATCCATGTTGTAAACGTTAACAGGATTGCGTAACTTTCGAAGGGGAAGTTTATTCTTCTTAACCTACTTTGTATCGATAAAGATAGTGTTAGCCCCTGAGTCAAGTAATGCTTCTAGCAAAACAAGGTCTTTCAGGGTCTCTTGCGAAGCGACACGTAGCGGGACCAGAATTTCATTTTCTGTTCTCACATTGCATACGTAAATATTGTCTGGGATATCTTTTTCTTTTTTGGAAGAGGAATTAAGCACAGGTTTAATGTCCCTGCCACGCTTGCTAGGAGACACCTCTGACATATGAGGTAAAGAGTCCATGGGGCTGTTGTCATCAGTGACTTCCACGTTTAAATTGAAACAACCTTGAAGTCCTTAAGCTTTTAGGACCTAGGTTATCACTGAACTCAGGAGAGGAGGGGATATGATCTCAAGGGAAAGACCAAGAGAACCAAACTGGAGGACATCCAGTGGGCTCCTTGGGGTTTATATACTGTGGCATAACGTGCACAGACCAAGCTGTACACTACTACATATGTGCATATAGAGATGGAGATTAAATACGTGCTGCACACACATGGTGTGGCAGAATGGAAGAGAAGCATGTATGGTAATAACTGTGTGAAGGGAATGGAAGCATAGACAGAGATTAAAAAGAAGTACATACGGAAATGAATGTAACTAAAAGTGTCTGTGAGCGCGAGGAGAGAAGAAAGGAAAGTTACAAGTCCAGCGTATGTTGTGAGATTAGATAAATGCGTGGCTTGATAAGATTGGATAAGATAAGATCAAAGAAAAAGATAAGAGGAGAAATTGTCACTTCATTACAAGAAGCTTCTAACTCCTTTCACATTGGTGGGAGCAGGCCATTCTAGGATCGCTTTGACCTTGGAATCGTCCATGCAAATTCCATCTTTACCCACGATCATGCCAAGGAAATCAACCTCAGTCTTACTGAAGGTGCATTTTTCTGGTTTCATGAAGAGATCGTTTGCTTCTAAGCAGTGCAGTACTTCATGCACAATGTCATCGTGTTCTTTTTGGTTATCTGTTTTTGTAAAGATCATAAGGTTGTCGATGTAGACAACCACAACTCCATCCATATCGGCGAAGATCTCATTCATCATCGCTTGGAAGGTTCCAGGCGAGTTGCATAGTCCAAAATACATTACGAGCGGTTCATACGCTCCTCGGAAGCAAATGAATGCAGCCTTCCATTTTTCACCTTCTTTGATGTGAATGTTGTTATAGCCCCAATGTAAGTCCATTTTCGTAAAGAGCTTTGCTCCTTTTAATTTATCCACTAGCTGATCAATCAATGGCAGTGGATAATTGTTTTTAACTGTGTGTTCATTCAGATAACAGTAGTCCTGGACCATCCGCTTCTTGCCATCTTTCTTAGGCACGAAAAACACGGGGCTTGTCTGAGGGGATTTAGAGGGCCTTATGTAACCCTTCTTTAGTTGGTCATCAATGAACGCAGTGACCTCTTCTTGTTCCGATGGGGATAGCGGAATCAATCAGCCTGTCTTCGGCACGAATGACTCTTTCATATCTATCGTGTGATCCCATGGTTTCCTTATCGGCATGCGTTCACTTTCTCCTTTTGAGAAGACCTTTAAATAATCATGATATGCCTCAGGAACGAGTTCTTTCTCCGTCGGCTTCTTTTCTTCTTTTTCAGTGTTTTTCTCAGTGGCGGCAATTTCTAGCCGTTCTAAGGCCACTTGGATTTGATATTGGAGATCTCGCTCCTCTTTTTCAACATAGCATGCGAAGACTGGTGCTGGCTGTAAAGCGTGGCAGTGTCGAAGACATCTTGTCAACTCAACATCTCCTGTGATCCAATCAACGCGAGGTGTGTCCCTTGAAGTCAATAATTATGTCAGCGCTGTGCGTAATCTTGCCAGCCTAATTCTTCGTGCCATCCACATTGTAAACATCAATGGGATTGCGTAATGCTCGAAGGGGAAGCTTTTGCTTAGTAACCCACTTCTTATCGATAAATATCGTATTGGCTCCGCTATCGAGCAACGCTTCTATCTTCAGCGTGTCAAGGGGAGTTTCTTGTGAGGCTATGTGAATTGGGACTAAAATCTCTCGTCCCAAGTTCACGTTTCTAACATAAATATCAGGGTTTTCATCAATCTTTTCTTTTTTGGAAGAGGAATCAAGCACAGGTTTATCGTTCCTGCCGCACTCACTAGGAGTCACCTCTGACATAAAAGGAATAGTGTCCGTGGAGCTGTCGGAGTCAGTCTCCTCCACGTTTAAATAATCAAACCTATTTTTGGATTTTTCTTTTTCCGCCCTTGAACCACCCTGATCAGTTCTCAGGCCTTGCCTTTTCCCTTTCAGGACGAATCCTTGAAGTAAGCGAGTGCTTCTTCGTACGACATCCCTTTTGTCGCATGCACCCATGCTTCTTCCTTCTTTTGGGCACTTTTTACCTCATTCCGGGAGGGTTTCTCATCGTCGGAGTCGGAGTCCCAACTCTCAGCAGCTTCCTTTTTCTTGGCGGCACATGCTTGTGCCTTCCCGCGCTTGCAGGAATACTTGTGTTTGCCCGTGAACCAATTGCAGTCCGGGCATTTAACTTTGGGCTGTTTACAATCGGCCGCCCTATGGCTGTCCTTGCCGCAATTAAAGCAGCCTTGCAATGTTGACCCTATGTCCATGGCATTTGGGTCCCTTTTGCCTCCATTGTTTGGTTGGAAGCGCGAGGCGGCGCTACCCTTAAAGAAGCTGAATGCCTCATGGGCACATCCAACTTCTCTGATTTCTTTTAAATAAGCGATGACATCTGTCTGTCGCTTCCCTTGACGGAAGATCTGCGATATGATCTCCGTTTTGACGTTATTCTCCAAAATATCTATGGCGTGGGTATCATCAATCCCCGCCTGGAGATAGAGCCCTTGGAACCGAACGATGAAGTCGTCGGTCGGCATAGACCCTTGCTTGAGCTTTCTCAGCTCTTTCCTTGCCCAATCCTTTTGGTTGGTGGATCGGAATAACCCTTCGATGTCTGATACGAGCTCGTTCCACATGTATGTGGTCCCTTCAACGAGCTTAGTTTGTGCGAACCGCCCAGCGATTGGCCCTTTGAGACGGGAGAGGACAGCAACTACTGCCTTGTACGTTCCCCATCCCACATTTGCTCTGTTAATAGTGAGCCAAGTTTGCATCTTAGCCCACCACTCTTCGAACTTTGCCCGGGAACCATCGTATTCGCCAGGATCTGCAAAAACTTCTATTTTACGGGAAATTCCGCTTTCTTGTGCCGTTTGTGGAGCAGCCGGTACTGCTGGGGGTGGCGCTTGTTGTCTGGGTTGCCGACCCAATCTGTCGATTTTATCTGATAATTTGACCATCATTCTTCGGAGATCCAGGATACTATTTTGGGATTCTGTGATCAAGTCTGCCAATCTGTTGGCGTTTGTAAGATGAGAATGAAACTCATCGATAATAGCTTGGTTTTGATCTTGGGCAGAGGCTTGGTTACCAATGCCAAGATTTTCAATGAGACGCTGAGACATTGTGAATTGTTTGGTGGAAAGGAGTAAGGAAATTGTATTAATACGGCTACTGCTGGAATTTCTTTGGCAGGTGGAGTGTGTGGCAAGGTCATAAGACTATCCTAGAATGGGAGTCGTCTTCTTCGGGTCTCAGTCTCCTTATTGTCCTTCTATTGACGACTTTAACTCTTTTGACTGGTCTTTCTTCGACCGAGTCTTCCCTTTGTCGTTTCACAGGAGCTATCTGAGCTTCTCTGTGAAGAGCAACGTAATCTATGCCTTGGTAAGGCGAGAGTTCCCTTATGGCCGGTTGCGGTTCTACGGCCTCCTCTTCTTTCACAGAAACACGTGGGGCAGGAGGGAGGTTGTTTGGATTAAACTCCGCTTCGTCTACCCTGGTTTCATAATCTGGTAGAGCTGACTCCTGGTCAATCTCTATCGGGGATATGTCGATAAAGTTCCTGAATTGCGTGAAAGGGAAAAAGTCCCGCTGTACTTCGCGAAGAGCTTCTTCGTAGGGTGATCGGGTCCTCGACTCTCTCACACTCTCTGACGCGACGGATTCCGCTCGTGGCGCGTCTCCTTCTACAGCTAAGTTCTGTTCTACTTCGTTCAACCACTCTTCTACAGCCGCGATAGCACGGTAGAGTGGATGAGGAGAAATGTCCCAGTTAGGACGATCAGGCGCTGGTAGAGAAGGGAGGGTTCGGTGAGGAGTCCAATGGAAAGACACTGGACGACTATAAGTCCGTGTTTTCTACTTGAGTCTAGGATTGACGCACTTGCTCGTTCGTTCGGCGAAGTCGCGTTTGTGAGGTAAGGATGATGAAGTCTAGTTCAAGTGAAACAACCACAAAGATCAATGTTAGATCCTTAGGTCACAACACGAGATCCTAGTAGGAAAGAGATAGAGAGGAGGGGATATCACTCAAGTCTTTATGGGAAATGACCAAGTGAACTAGACTGGGGATGCCAGCCATTGTCCACAGGGTTTATATAGTATTGGCATATGCGCACAGACCAAGCTGTGCGTGAGAGTACATAACTACATAAGTACATAGGGGAACAGAGATTAAATACATGCTGCACACATGGTGTGGCAGAATGGAAGGGAAGCATAGTGTGTGAATGAAATGGAAGCATGGAGCGGAAATGAAAAAAAATGCATACAGTAATGAGTGTGGGAACGAGATGGGATCTCGTGAGAACGTGAATATAACTAAAAGTGTCTATGAGCGCGAGAGAAGAAGAAAGAAAGTTACAAGTCCAGTGTATGTTGTGAGATTAGATAAATGCGTGGCTTGATAAGATTAGATAAGATAAGATTTAAAAAAAAGATAAAGAGTGAAATTGTCACTTCGTTACAGCAACACTACAGATGCCGAGGACTGCATTTACCATCGCCTTGCTGGATGACTTTATCTGAGATAATTTGGAGTGTGGAACTTCCGGGATGAACTATTATAGCAAGCTCCAAAGAACAACATCCAATGTTTTTCCTCACATTGTCCCAGTATGTCATCGATCCAGTTTCCATAACGTCAACCTCTGAAACAGGTCCAGAATCGTTACCGAGAGTTACTTAGAGTAGCCAGACAGTGGAGG
>JBBPQE010000826.1:0-12033 GCA_038092335.1 Boletus vinaceobasis
AGCACCCCAGCTTGGAGCTTTATGCTTGAGGGGGAGTGTTGGAATATTGATTCCATATTTAGTAGCTTACCTAAGCTTCCTTACTTAGACACTTCATACTGTAGTTACTTCTCCAGTGACTACAGGTACAGTACTTCTACTTACCCTAATACATAGTGACTACTATGTTTCTACAAGAACTTCTTGGTGTCCTCTGAGCCCTCAAATCCTGGAGACACTATCTCCATGGATCTCCCTTCCCAGTTCAAGTCTTCACAGACCATAAAAACCTTACATATTTCCGCTCTCCTCAACTCCTTAATCGCCGACAAGCTTGTTGGCTCATGGACCT
Source organism: Boletus vinaceobasis (assembly GCA_038092335.1). Lineage (NCBI taxonomy): Eukaryota > Fungi > Basidiomycota > Agaricomycetes > Boletales > Boletaceae > Boletus > Boletus vinaceobasis. The sequence continues at coordinate 332 of JBBPQE010000826.1, forward strand.
CTCTGACTTTGATTTGAAAATGATCCATGTTCCTGGAAAAATCCTTGCTGGTCCAGACGCACTCTCCTGGCGACCCGACCTCCTCCCTAAATCCGACCTTGACAACGAAGGAATCACGCTTCTTCCCCCTTCCCTGTTCATCAATGTTATAGACACCGCCCTGTCTCACTGCATTCAATCCGCCTCTTTGGGTGATCCTCTTGTCCTCCAAGCTCTGCAATCCATGCAGGATGAGATCCCTGCTTCCTTTTGCTCCCATCTTGCTGACTGGCAGTATGGAGCTGGTATCCTCACCTATCAAGGTCGTGTTTATGTCTGTTTATGTCCCCTCCGACGACGCCCTCCGCCACTCTATCCTGCAATGGTGCCATGATCACGAAACTGCTGGTCACCCAGGATATCTCAAGACTCATCAACTCATGGCCACCAAATTTTGGTGGCCGGGTCTTGCCACTTATGTTCGCAAATATGTTGACGGATGTGCCACGTGTCAACAAAACAAGGCAAATACTCACCCCACCATACCCTCCCTTACTCCCATTCCATCCCACACCTCTCGCCCTTTTCAACAGATCTCTTGTGATCTGATCACCGATCTACCCCCATCCTCCAGCTTTGATAGCTTGTTGGTCATGGTCGACCATGGGCTTATGAAGGGGGTAATTCTCTGTCCCACTAAGAAAACCATCACTGCAGAAGGTGTTGCCGCTCTTTTCTTTCACAAAGTCTTCCTTCGCTTCGGACTTTATGACAAAGTCATCTCTGATAGAGGTCCCCAGTTCGCCTCTGCCTTTGCTGAAGAACTCGGAAAACTCCTCAACTACAATTTATCCCTCTCTACTATAGAATACTCAGTTAGTCACTATAATATTAGGGATAGATACTGTACCTATAGAATACTCAGTTAGTCACTGAGTAGTACGAAAGGTAGGTAGGTCCGATGTACAGTAAGTATCACTTATGTAATCAGTAGATACCTAATATGGAATAATTCCTACATCTACTGCCTATCACCCCTAATCTGATGGAGAAACCGAATGGGTTAACCAAGAAGTCGAGACCTACTTATGGATCTTCTGCAGCAGTAATCCAAAATATTGGGCCAATCAAATCTTCCATGCCGAATTCACCCATAATCACTACCCTCACTCTGTCACCAATAAATCCCCCTTCTACCTCATGATGGGATATGAACCCCGTGCCCTTCCTTCAGTCATCTTGGACTCCTCCATTCCCACTGTAGAATCCTGTCTAAAGTCCCTCATCGCTGCTCGCAACGAGGCCATTGCATCCCATGAACTTGCTAGACATACCATGGCCGCTCGCACTCGCAGAAACTTCTCCCCATTCTCTAAAGGAGACAAAGTCTGGCTTGAAGCCTGAAACCTCAAACGATGTATCACCAATCTGAAATTCGCCCCAAAATGAGAAGGACCTTTTACCATCACTAAAGTCCTATCTCTGATCACTTACCAACTCCGTCTTCCCTCCACATGGAAAATTCATTCTATATTCCATGCTTCTCTCTTATCCCCCTATCACAAAAACGACATTCATGGAAAGAACTTCCCCGCTCCCCCACCTGACCTAATCGCTGGAGAAGAAGAATATGAAATAGAGTGGATATTTGTTGAACATTATACTCACTACACTACCATATTAGAAAAGTAGTTCACACACTTTGTGTATTCACATTAAGACTCAGCTAGTCTGAGTTATAAGAGCATTCTTCATTTGAAACACTATGTTCTATAATTAAGCTTGAAATGATATCTTAAAAACCCCTATCGTAACCTTTGCATACACTTTACCTCATCCCTGGTTATCTTATCTTATCTTCCCCTTCACAAGGTCTAGACCGTTCTAGATCCTGACATCACACCTACATCATCGCTTACTCACCGATGACCTGATACCCTTTAACCTCGTAGAACATTCCACAATGTTCCTTCGGATTCTATTACTTAGTAAGCGACCTCAGTAGTTAGTATATAAGTAGGGACTTCTTGTAGATTATTCCCCATCTTCGGTATTTTGATTCTCTTGCCCAAAGCCTCACTTTGAGTGCTAAGGTCATAACATAATACCAAAGATATCCTCTCGAGTACAACGGGACACTTTGTCACCGTTCTGCTCATTCCCCTCCATCCATTCCTCCCTACAACAAACGACGTGGAGCATTTAGCCTCCGTCGTTCCTCAAGACTTCTCGTCCTCCCGACACACTCCCGACTCCGACCTCACCCTTTTCGCTTTGCCTGCCGTCGAGCCCTTTGCTCCGGCTATAACTGTTCCCTTCCCTACTCCTTCTGTTTACTCACTCTCCCCTCATGAGGGATACCCTTTCCTATCTTTCAGCACTCTATACGAGCACCTCATCATTTAAGAGGAATCTCTCCTTCTCGGAGATAAAACTGAGAGCAGACTAGCACTGCGCCCACGCTATTCATACGCTTGTCCAGTGTTCTAAATCGGATAACGTTGCTGTCGCCCATAGTGCACTAGGGCCGGTTCTAGAGTGACGTCGACTCTAGCGTGTAGGGATACACGATACATCTGGTCCCACCGTTTGCGTGATCACGGGTCATTGTCACGTGGGTTAACAGCCCTTGTCTGTCAGCGTACCTCCTCCCAGTGTGGTCGCGTGGACCTTTAAGGCGACTCTATCCTCGTCCAGGAATAAAGGACATCCCCTCAACAGGGATTCAAGGCTGACGAAGAAGCCGTAGATCCCCCACTCCCGCGTTCAGTGTGAGACCTAGAAGTCGTCTGGTGACGAGGACTAGGGAGGCTCACACAAGGCGTTTTCCCCCTTCTTCCAATATTCCGCTCAACGGTACCTGGAGACGTTTCTTCAGACGCCTCCTCCTCATCACTCCCCCAAGAGCTCGAAGGATCCACGATTCCTTAGAGCTATACAATCCCCCCTCTACCACAACCTCAGATTATTTCGCCGATGATGAGTACGTTGACGATCCGCTCCCCTCTCCACCCCTGCCAAGCAGCCGACATGGCGCGAGGCTCCTCAGACGAAGACGTGGAAGAAGAGATCTCCACGCGGATGTCCAGGCTTGGGCTCGCTAGAGAGTCCCGAGCCCCCAACCCTACCTTTTCCGATGAGTACCAGGAATGGTACGAAAAGTTCCTCGTCAACCCAACTACGGCTGGAGTTCCCCCCGCGCCTCGTGCAGAGGCTAGACCTGCACCAATCACCACAATGGCCTTGTCTCGGCCACCCCCCACTCGACTGGGAAATTTGATCACCGCCAAGCCCGAGGCATATGAGGGCAACAAGGAAAAATTCAACCCTTGGATCCGCGGGGTCCTAAACTACCTCGCTGGATTTGAGGAAGAGCCTGCTGAAGTTGCTCGTGGAACTTACAATTCCATGACTTTTGAGAGCTTTGTGGAGGAGCTCACAAAAACCTTCCTCCCAGCCGGCTTCCAAAGGAATGCCGAAAAGGCGCTCTTCTCCATACGTCAATACCCAAAGGAGACAATTGAGGACTTTTTCGTCCACATACACCAGTTGGTGATCGAGGCTGAGTTTGACGACCGCCCCACGTCAGCTCAAAAGGTACTCATCAACGTAGTGCGAAGGGGAATCCAAAGTGAGGTGGTGGAGTTCGTTGAAAGACAAAACTCCCGCCTCATCAAATCCACATCCTTGGATCGGTGGGAGTCAGCTCTCATCGATGCTGAAGAAGTCTTGGCCAAAATTGCCGACCAAAAACGCGGTCAATCGGCTTACCCAACGCCACAGTGGTGGCAACCAAGGGCTACGACTGGGTCTAGCCAACCCAACCAAGGTTCAAGTGGCGCGCCTGCTGCAGCCGCTTCAAGTGTCCACCCCAACCAAGTTGGGACTTTTGGTGGTCAGGGGGCCCCGATGGACATTGGAAAGGCGCGAGCAGAGGGGCTCTGCTTCAAGTGTGGAAAGAAGTGGCCCTGCCAAGAACACTTCAAACCTCCAAAGCGCATGCGCTTCATGGAATACAAGAACGCAAAAATCTTCTATCAAGATGATGCAGAGCTCGCCACCAGCATGAAGGTGGTCGATGCGAACACCCAGGGTTTTGGAAGCGGAGAGCAGTAGACAGCCGGTCTGACTCTCCTTCGAACATTTCATCTAGTATACAATGTATTGCGTCTGAAAATAAATATAATGCTTTGAACACTGATGAAACGGCTGAACTCGCTGAGGACGAGTCTAAAGTTCCTCTTGTAAAAATATTAAAGCGTGAAACCGAAACACCAAAGCTTAAGGTTAAACGCGAGGATAAAACAATTCCCCTCCCTGTGTGAGGATCTCTGGGCGCGGCCGGATTTGATCTGTACACCGCTGAGGATGTAACCATGCCAGCAAAGGGCCAGGCCCTTATAAGTACAAAAATATCCATGAAAATCCCAAAAGGACACTACGGCCATATTGCACCAAGGAGTGGGCTTGCGGTTAAGAAACAGATCACTACCGGAGCTGGAGTCATTGACTCAGACTATCGGGGTGAAGTGAAAATTCTGTTAGTCAATCAAGCTGACAAGGAATTCAAAGTTGAGCGAAAGGATAAAGTAGCTCAATTAATACTGGAAAAGATTTCGACCCCAGAAGTAGAGGAAGTCGAAGATCTAGACACAACAGCTTGAGGAGCTGGTGGCTTTGGGAGCACGGATGTGAAAACCCGCTCTCATAAAACGAAGTCATGGGGAAATACCCTAGATCCCTGGTCCATTCAATGGATCAGATAACAAATAAATGGTCCCGATGAGAAAAGGGTGATAAACCATCTGAAGTCATTCATTCACGACTCTCGGATCAAAGAGGTCACATCAGATCTAATAAATGACATTAAAAATATGTCTGATGATGTGGCATGGTGGGTCATTAAGGACCTAGAAGGAAAACCACGATTTGTTAACGCTTCAACTCGACGAACGAAGCGCAATTCCTTGGAAGTCCCAGTAACGGTGACTGGAAATGAAGGGTCCAAACACCAAGTCAAAGCTCTTATTGACTCTGGATGTACGGGTTCCTCCATCAATGCATCATTCGTTGAAAAACACAACCTCCACAAGCACGCACTCCCCTGAGGAATCTCAGTATACAATGCCGATGGTTCGCTAAACTTGGCCGGCCAAATCAAGGAGTTCGTGATTGTCCAACTCGACATTCTCGATCATAAGGAGGAAATCGCCCTCGCAGTCACTAAACTGACCACTAATGATATTTTCTTGGGTCATGATTGGCTGAAAATCCACAATCCCGACATCAACTGGGAGACAGGGCAACTCAGCTTCAGGTGTGACAACGATCACGTACCTGATCTCATTGAGACAGAGGAGGACCTTGAAGAGGAGGTGACCAATGAATATGTCAGATATGGCGAAAGCAAACGCCTTTTTACCATCAATACCGACTCGTATTTCCACAGTCGAAACGTGTCCACAGATGTAGCCGCCGCCAAATTTGCACAAAAGAAAAAGAAAACCTTTGAGGAAGCAGCTCCAGAATACATTCACGACTACGCAGATGTATTCGCTAAAGAGAACTTTGACGAACTCCCACCGAGACGTCCATGGGACCACACAATTGAACTCCTCCCAGGAGACCACACTGTGGATTGCAAAACATACCCTCTCGGACCAGGAGAACAAGAAGAACTCGACAAGTTCCTCGAGGAAAATCTAAGGACAGGACGAATTCGTCCGTCAAAATCCCCATTCGCGTCAGCCTTCTTCTTCATCAAAAAGAAAGACGGCCACCTATGACCAGTCCAAGACTACCGGAAGTTAAATGCCGTCACCGTATGCAATAGATATCCCCTCCCTTTAATTAATGAACTCGTCGACAAGCTCAAATCAGCCAAGTTCTACACCAAGATGGATGTACAATGGGGGTACAACAATGTACGAATGAAGGAAGGTGACGAATGGAAAGGCATGTTTAGGACTAATCGAGGCCTATTCGAACCCTTAGTAATGTTCTTTGGACTTACAAACTCACCCGCGACGTTCCAAACCATGATGAATTCGCTATTCAAGGATCTCATCAATTGCGGAGTAGTTGTAGTCTATATAGACGACATCATGATCTTCACGAAGACAATTGAAGAACACAGAAAGGTGGTTCGCAAGGTATTACAAATCCTACGCGAAAATAAACTCTATCTACGTCACGATAAATGCAACTTCGAGACCAAAGAAACAGAGTTTCTCGGAGTGATTGTATCACAGAACCGTGTAAAGATGGAACCCGGAAAGATAAAGGCCATAAAAGAGTGGGCTGTACCCACTAACAAAAAACAACTCCGTGGTTTCCTCGGGTTCATAAACTTCTACCGACGCTTCATTAACAACCATGCCAAAATAGTGAAGCCCCTGAACACTCTCACATCGGTAAATCATGACTTTAAATGGAGTGAAGAATGCCAGGAAGCTTTCGAGAAATTGAAAGACGCCATTACTAGTGCCCCCGCACTAGCCATGCCAAGAGACGACGATCAATTCCACATTGAAACAGACGGATCTGGTGTCGGCATGGGTGCAATACTTTCTCAGAAGCAGGACGGTGAATGGCATCCTGTTGCCTACATATCTCGAGCGTTAAGTGCCGTGGAAAGGAACTACCATGCGGCCGACCAGGAACTCGCCGCCATCATGTATGCACTTAAGGAATGGCGTCAGTACCTACTAGGTGCAAAACAACCCTTCCTCATCCTAACCGACCACAAAAACCTCGAGTTCTTTAGAAGACCTCAAGATCTGACACGATGACAAGCACGGTGGCAGTTAACCTTACAAGAGTACCATTTCCATATTGAGCACCGCCCAGGGAAAAGTAACCCAGCAGACCCCTTATCACGGATGCCTGAGTATGAAAAGGGGGTAGACGCGGATAATAAACAAAAGATCCTCCTACCTGATTCACTCTTCACACCATGCCAAGAAAACTGTCAGATTTACCTCCATGCATCTTCTCGTCTCGATATAGAAGAGGCGATCCGAGAAGCACAAAACAAACGAGAACCCTTTGCGATTGACGGACTTAAGGACCTGTTACGATTTTCTATTTTCTTCTTCGCTTTCTGCGACCCGCCTTGATAATCCTTCAAATTCCTTTTATGCAAACCGTTATCTTTCAGACAATTCGACTACGCTGTTGAAGCCCCGCATAGTCGTCCTTTGATTTGTCATCCTTTTCGCTGACCTTCTCTCTTCTTCCATCGATCGGTCAGCGAGTGTATTACTTAATCCTTCCATATCCTTCTTCGACCTTCTTTTATTCTTTTACTTAGTCACCTTTCATTCCATCCCATTCCTAAACATTCCATAGGCTTCATATATAAACCTCTCCCTCCGACGATGTATTCCTTAACCTAGATCTACTCTGGAATATACCCAGTACATCGTCCCTGGACCTCTCTAAGTCTCCTGGCTACTTTGAGTGCCAGCTTCGTCTCTGAAATCCTTGAACCACCGGTAGCAGTCTAGCTACTTGAACCTACGATCAAGGAGACGACTTCTCCTTCCTAGAATCCTTGAACCACCGGTAGCCGCCTCGCTACCAGAACCCTTGACCCTAGAGTCTACGCTCGTCCCTACCCGGGCCAAGCGTAACAGGACCCGTCATCCCATTGGACCCTGAAGGAAGGATTAGTATACTGGAAGGACATTCTATATGTTCCAAACGACCAGTCCCTGCGAGAAAGAATCCTTCAGGAAAATCATGACCACCCCCTCGCTGGTCACCCGGGCACGAGACGCACCCTTGACCTTATTCACGCCAAATATTTCTGGCCCACAATGTGAAAGGATATTGAGTCGTATGTACGCGGTTGCAACGCGTGCCAAAGGACAAAACCAACAACAAACCCAAAAAAGACGCTGTTAAACCCAAATGAAATCCCAAACACCCCTTGGGAGATCATCTTGGTCAACATAATCGGCCCCTTACCACAATCAGAAGGGAAAACGGCTATACTGGTTGTCGTTGATAGATTTTCAAAAATGATCCACGCGTTCCCTGTGTCTCATACCATCTCCGCCTTGGGAGTCGCCAAGATATTCCGTGACCATGTATTCAAACTCCATGGCACTCCCAAGAAGGTCATCTCAGACCGCGGTCCAAAGTTCGTATCCAAGGTCATCAAAGACTTGTACACCCTTCTGAAGATCAAAGGCAATCCATCCACCGCTTACCACCCTCAAACGGATGGACAAACAGAACGAATAAACAGGGAAATCGAACAATACCTACGGATCTACGTCAACCAATGACAGACCAATTGGGCAGAGTGGCTAGCACTAGCCGAGTTTGCTCACAACCAGAACACCACTTCGGCAACTGGTTATTCCCCGTTCATCCTAAACTACGGACAACAACCCCGAATCGGCTCTGAGAAAATCGAAGTCCGAAACAAGGAAGCATCATGCTTCGTAGAAAAGATGAAGCTTCACCAGGGCAAGGCACATGAAGCCTTAAAGCTCGCAGCGGAGCAAATGAAAAAGCAATACGACAAAAAGGCTAGACCCAGCCAAGAATTCAAACCCGGCGACCTGGTGCTCCTAGATGGCACCAATCTCCGCACAGATCAACCAACAAAAAAGTTCGACGACAAACATCACGGACCCTTTAAGGTTGTCAAAAAGGTCTCGCCAACGTCGTACCAACTGGAACTCGGACAAGGAATGAAGGGCATACACCCGACATTCAATGAATCACTCCTCACACCCTACCGACAACCCGAGTTCCCATCCCAACAAAAACTGACGCCGCCGCCCCCAACTATCGTACATAATGAACCGACGTACAAAGTCAACGACGTCATCGATTCCAGAAAACGCTGAGGGAAAACTGAGTACCTCGTTGACTGGAAAAGCTACCCTAAAGAAGACCGCACGTGGGAACCAAAAGAGAATCTTAAAGGGGCTAAAGCCAGCGTTGAACGATTCCACAAGAAACATCCCCAAGCAGTTCGCTCATCACAACCATGCGACTGCTCCTTGTGTCTATCCACCCACACAGCGCTCTTCTTCAACCCTGACTTCAAGTCGTTTGTGAAAACCCTCAACTGTCTACCCAACGGACTATTCGAAATCCCTGCGCCCGACGTGGAACCACGCATTAAAGGTATTCTTATCGAGTGCAATGAGCCTTGAAAAGGGGGTAATGAAACGATATCTTAAAAACCCCTATCGTAACCTTCGCGTACACTTTACCTCATCCCCGGTTATCTTATCTTATCTTCCCCTTCACAAGGTCTAGACCGTTCTAGATCCTGACATCACACCTACATCATCGCTTACTCACTGATGACCTCATACCCTTTAATCTCGTAGAACATTCCACAACGTTCCTTCGGATTCTATTACTTAGTAAGTGACCTCAGTAGTTAGTATATAAGTAGGGACTTCTTGTAGATTATTCCCCATCTTCGGTATTTTGATTCTCTTGCCCAAAGCCTCACTTTGAGTGCTAAGGTCATAACAAAGCTGAACCTCAGGTATGTCTCAGTAGTGTACACTCTGCCAGTACATGCTGGCTCTCAACAGGTTATGAGCCCCAGTAGTGCTTTATGCACACTGGGAGTTTCTACTGAAACCTGAGTGCAAAGGCTGTGCGTTTTCACGCTGCCAATGCTGCTTTACTCTGAGCGTTTTTACGCTCACTCTTTTGATGTGTTTTTACACTCAAGGAGTTAATTTTCAGGTCCTATGGGGAGACTAGGTCCCTCTAGAGGATTCTGAAAAATGTTCAGGAAAGCACAAATTTTTCGCCGCCATTTTTTCATTGACTTTTCATTGAACACTTGGATAGTACTGACATTCCTTCATCCTGAGAAACCTACATGTCTTCTACCACATTCAAGGACCTTCCCCGTATGAACGGGACAAACTATCAACGATGGGCCATAGAAATGGAGTCCTATCTCTGCTCTCAGGGACTCTGGCAAGTACTCTTGCAGGTCCAACCCGATCACATCCAGGACGTGGCCGGAGACATAGTTACCGATCGGACTGATGCTATTGAAGCATGGGAAGATACAGTGGCTCAAATAAGTGTTCCAATATTTGGCTGTTTTGGAAAGAATTGGTATTTGCAAGAGATCCAGAAGGAGTTAGCTCTAATTCTTGCAGGGTCATCAATAGCCCTAATCCTTTCCCTGAATATAAGTGCTTAACCATGTGATCTGTGTTGCCATGGCACTCAGATATAACCATATTAAAATGACAAATCATTGGGACACTTATTTGAGCAGCATTTCTATTCTAGAGTTTTAGTATTTTGTAGGTCCCCCTGTGCCTTTATCATCGCATGCAGTCCCCTAGGCATACCTTCTATCATTCTTTAACACTCCTGAACCTCTACCTTGCCCTATTTCACTTCAATCCTCTTGTAAAGATCCCAACTCTCTTTTGGTGGAGTTGTATAACTGTTAGGCTCTTTTTTGGAAATTTACCAGAGATGTGAATAGGGTTAAGATCTGGAAATTGTACTGGCCAATCAAGGATCTTGATCCATTGAGAAATGGGCCAATGCTGGGCTGTTCTAGATGAGTACCTAGGGTCATTGTATTGTTGAGTAATAGTGCTCTTATCCAAGATCTCTATATTCTATATTCTGGGAAGCAGATTGTGCCCCAAAATTAAGATAGACTGCTCAGTATCTACACTCCTTTTTATCTCTATAAGGATTTCAACTGCAATTCAGCCCATACATTCCCAAACCATCAAGAAATCTTCTCCAAATCTCACCACATAAATATATTTTTATTCTGCAAATGTTTTTCTGCTAGTGTCTACATATACTTCATTTTTCCTGACCTAATCATATTTATCATGGTCTTATGTGATAATATAACCATAGTCAAGTTCTCCACAGTGTTGTTTTGGTGCTCAGAAACACCAGGCAGTTTTTGTTATCTATATTGGTAGATAAGAATGATTTCTTCTTCTTGACTACAGCTTTCAGGAATGCAGATTTGAGCAGTTTGGGAAGAGACAGGTAAGCCAAGGTTGAATTGGTGACATGGTGGTCTGGACAGCATTTCAAGCTCTCCCAGAGATAATAATAGACATATTTTCCCTTCTGATAGTAGAACAAAGTTTAAAAGGACATTCTAGTTTTTCGGCTTTGTGTGGACCCCATAAATGAACCTGGCTACAGTAGACTCCCCAGACCAAATTTATGGGAGATTTGATCAGCAGAAAGATTAGATTCAAACAAAAGACAGATATTGACTTTGGAAGAGGCAGAAATGGATTTTATGGTAAAGTAGGGTTAGTTCATGCTATTTTCATTGATTAGGATCATGTAATTTACATACTCAGATAGGACTGAGACATAGCATTCATCAAAAACTACCAAAAACTCATGTCATTTACTAAATACTGCTTGACAATATCATGGCCAAATAAGTGTCCCAATGACATGTCATTTTAATATGGTTATATCTGAGTGCCATGGCAACCAGATCACATGACTAAGCACTCATATTCAGAGAAATGGTTAGGGCTATTGATGACCCTGCAAGGGTTAGAGCTGACTCCTTCTGGATCTCTTGCAAATACCAATTCTTTCTAAAACAGCCAAACATTGGGACACTTATTTGAGCCACTGTACAAATGAAAAGGCACTTGGGGTTATGCGCCTCAAACTCGATTCTCACATCGCTGCCAAATTTGTTTCCCAGCACTATGCCTCAC
>JBBPQE010000827.1:0-12013 GCA_038092335.1 Boletus vinaceobasis
TAGACCACTAAGGTCGCTTGATCACTTTGATCCTTGAGGACGCTGTGTGTAGGACACTAGCAGATGTCTTCAGGAAGGGAAGTGCAACTCTCTAGCACAAGGCTGAAGACAAGTGAGATCGACTATAAATGAACTGAGGAGTTCGTCTACAGGCGTCCCAATATATATACGTCCAGTGCTTGCGCATGGACCAAGATACAAATACAGGACTATGCTACATATGGTAAGAGGGCGTAGGGTATGACATCATGTGGGAAACGGATGAGTAAGGATGTAATGTAATGATGTCATGGACTGTGGGAAAGGATCTGGACCAACAGTAATTAAAGGAATGCAGTTACCGTATGTTGGTCTAGAACGGAATGTTGGACCGTAAGGTCTAGACGTGTGATGAAGGTAAGTAATGAATGTGAAGTAATGAAGGGTTACCACGGTCACGTGATAAGATAAGATAAGGTCAGAAAGTGTCTGATAAGATGAACGTATGATCAGTGAGTGATCAGTAGTGATAGCGAAAGGAATAAAGGTGAAAAGTAGCGTTTATTACAGATATGATGATGCTGAAATGGGAGCAATCAGATAGTAATGATTACAAGGATAGAGTGTGATACATAGTGAAGTATTCTTGAGAATGGGACGCATGTAGATATGACTGTAGAAAGGTCCTTTGAGTTCTTCTGAGATCCAAAGATCGCTGTGGGTTTGTAACCACTAGCACTTCTTAAGCTTGGACGTTGTGAAGTGAAATCACCAATAAATGAACTGGGGAGAGTTCATCTAGTGGGGTCTAGTATTTATACATATGTGCTAGGCACATGGACCATGTTACAAAGAAGTACAAATATGCTACATATGGAAGGAGGGCATAGGGTATGATGTCATGTGGGAATCGTATAAGTAAGGTGGGAAGGAGATGACATCATGGACTGCGGGTAAGGATCTGGATCAACGGTAATTAAAGGAATGTGGTTACTGTGTGTTGGTCTAGAGCAGATGTCAGACCGTAAGGTCTAGATGTGTGACGAGGGTAAGTAATGAATATGATATAGAGAATGGTTACCATGGTCACATGATGAGTCATGTGACGTGATAAGATAAGATAAGGAATCTAATCATCTGATAGGAGAGCGTTGGTGATCAGTAGTAGTGATCAGTAGTGAACGTTAAATAGAAAGAAAGAAATGAGACATGAAGTGTAACAATTCATAACAAAACCTATTTTTGGATTTTTCTTTTTCTGCCTTTGAACCACCCTGATCAGTTCTCAGGCCTTGCCTTTTCCCTTTTTGGATGAATCCTTGAAGTAACCAAGGGCTTCCTCATATGACATCCCTTTTGTCACATGGACCCATGCTTCTTCCTTCTTTTGGGAACTTTTTACCTCATTCCAGGAGGGGCCTTCTGCTTTGGAGTCAGCATCCCAACTCTCTGCAGCCTTTTCCTTTTTCTTGGTGGCACGTGCTTGTGCCTTCCCCCGCTTGCAGGAGAACTTGTGTTTGTCGGCGAACCAGTTACAGTCTGGGTATTTCACTTTGGGCTGGTTGCAATCGGCTGCCCTATGGCCGTCCTTGCCGCAATTAAAGCAGCCTTGTGTTGTTGACCCTATGTTCATCACATTAGGGTCCCTTTTGCTTCCATTATTTGACTGAAAGTGTGAAGTGGCACTTCCCTTAAAGAAACTGAATGCTTCGTGGGTGCATCCAATTTCCTGAATCTCTTTAAGGTAAGCCATGACGTCAGTCCGTCACTTTCCTTGACGGAAGATCTGAGATATTATCTCCATCTTGACATTGTTCTCCAGAATATCTATGGCATGGGTATTATCAATTCCTGCCTGAAGATAGAGTTCTTGGAACCAAATGATGAAATTGTTGGTCAGCATCGACCCTTACTTGAGCTTTCTCAGCTCCTTCCTTGCCCAATCCTTTTGGTTGGTGGATTGGAATAACCCTTTGATGTCTGACACAAGCTCATCCCACAAGTATGTGATTGCTTCTACAAGCTTAGTTTGTGCAAACCGTCCAGTGGTTGGCCCTTTGAGATGGGAGAGGACAGCAACTACTGCCTCATAGGATCCCCATCCCACATTTGCTCAGTTAATGGTGAGCCAAGTTTGCATTTTAGCCCCCCACTCTTCAAATTTAGCCCAGGAACCATCATATTCTCTGGGGTCTGCAAAAACTTCTATTTTGCAGGAAATCCTGCTTCCTTGTGCCGGTTGGTGAGCAGGTGGTGCTGCTGCTGGTGGAGCCTGTTGTTGGGGTGGTTGACCCAATCTGTCAATTTTGTTCGACAGCTCCATCATTATTCTTCTGAGATCCATGATATTATTTTGGGACTTAGTGATCAAATCTGCCAATCTGTTGGCATTCGTAAGATGAGAATGAAACTCATCGATTATTGCTTGGTTTTGATCTTGGGCAGAGGCTTGGTTGCCAATGTCAAGATTTTCTATGAGACATTGAGACATTAGGAACTGATCGGTTGAAAAGAGTAAAGAAATTGTATTGATTGGTTACTGCCTGAATCTCTTCGGCAGGTGTAAAGTGTGATGAGGTCGTAAGACTACTGTGAAATGCAAGTCGTCTTCTTCTGGTCTCAGTCTCCTTATTGTCCTTCTTTTGATGACTTTAGCCTTTTTGACTGGTCTTTCTTCGACTGAGTCTTCCCTTTGTCTTTTCATAGGAGCTATCTGAGCTTCTCTGTGAAGGGTGATGTAATCTGTGCCTGTGTAAGGTGAGAGATCCCTTATAGCCGGTTGCGGTTCTACAGCTTCTTTCACAACAACACAAGGGGGAGCAGGTGGGAGGTCATTCAGATCAAACTCTGCCTCATCAATCTGCATATCATAGTTGGGTAAAGCTGATTCCAGATCAACTTCAAGAGGAGTTCCCCTATCTACCAGCACATGATAGATGCCTTCAGGGTATTCTCCATTAAGGTCAAAGGGGAAAAGGTCGTGGTTGATAACTTCGAGGATCTGCTCGAAGGGTGACGGTGGTCTCGTCTCTCACACACTCTGTGCCTCTGGGGATTCCGCTCCCAGGAGGTTTCTGCCTGTTCTGTCTACCCAAGCTTGGTATCTGTCTAAGCCTGCTGAAAGCGCCTCTAGCGCAGCAAGGCAGAGACAGACAGGACTTAAATGGGTTTCAGGGGTGAGGGTATAGTGAGGAGAAGGCACTGGACAACTATAAGTCTGAAGTGCAACTACTTGAGTCTAGGACATGATGCACTTGCTTGTTCATTTGGCGAAGTCACAGTGAGGTAAGGATAATGAAAGCCTAGATCAAGTGAAACAACCACAAAGATCAGTACTAGATCCTTAGGTCACAACACTAGTCCTAGCTAGAGAGTACATGGCTACATAAGTACATAGGAGTAACCGAGATTAAATATGTGCTGCACACACATGGTGTGGCAGAATGGAAGAGAAGCATGGAATGGTGATTACTGTGGGAAGAAATGGAAGCATAGAGCAGAAATGAAAAGGAAGTCATATGGTAATGAGTGTGGGAACGAGATTAGATCTCATGAGGAGATGAATATAACTAAATAGGTAAAGAGCATCTGTGAGCATGAGAGAAGAAGAAAGAAAAGTTACAAGTCCACTGTTATGTTGTGCAATAAGATAATCATGTGGCTTGATAAGATAAGATAAGATAAAGGAATGAAAATGAAAATTGTCACTTTGTTACAGTATCATTGAAGGCCCAGTCAATGGTGAGCACTTTCTGGAGTTTTTGAGAGATCAGTGAAACAACCTTGAAGTCCTTAAGCTTTTAGGACCTAGGTTTTCACTTGAACTCAGAGGAGAAGGGATATAATCTCAAGGGGAGAAACCAAGAGAATCAAACTGGAGGATGTCCAGTAGTTCCTTGGGGTTTATATACTGTGGCATAATGCGCACAGACCAAGCTGTACACTACTACATGTGGGCATATGGTAATGGAGATTAAATACATGCTGCACACACATGGTGTGGCAGAATGGAAGAGAAGCATAGCACGGAAATAACTGTGGGAAAGAATGGAAGCATAAAGCGGAAATGAAAAGAAGTACATACGGTAATGAACGTGTGAACGAGATGAGATCTCGTGAGAAATGAATGTAACTAAAAGTGTCTGTGAGCATGAGGAGAAAAGAGAGGAAAGTTACAAGTCCAGCGTATGTTGTGAGATAAGATAAACACGTGGCTTGATAAGATTAGATAAGATAAGATCAAAGAAAAAGATAAGAAAAGAAATTGTCACTTCATTACACTACCCCCCTTCTAGGAATCGCATTCCAGGCGATTATAGGGTATCAAGGATGGTCCGGCCTCTGTGTAGTTGACGTAAGGATTAAATAAACCTTTGAACTGTGCAAAGGTCATGGAAAGTTGTCTAGGAGCATTGGACCGAAGAGCATGGAAGTCTCTAATAGCATCTTATGCAGACTTCAAGTTCCCTGTAGGTTCCCAGATATGGTCTTTGACATCATATCCTTTTCAGTGGACGAGGTATTCCAACTTACGTCTCTTCAAACGGGAGTCAACAATGAAGTCAACTTCCCATTCAACATCTCTGTCATTGGTAACCTCTACTGGGCCAGGTTTAGTAACCGGTTGTCCTGTTAATCTTTCTTTGTAAGGTTTTATTCTTGAGATGTTTATGACTGGGTGAATTTTCAGAGTTTTTGGCAGCTTCAAGCATACCGCATTATCTCCAATCATCTCAATTACCAGAAAAGGTCCTATGAACTTCTCCATGAGCTTTTTAGATGCATGTGTCAAACGCAAGTTTTCTGTGGCAAGCCAAACTTTGTCGCCAACTGAATAGACAAGAGCATTGCTCCAGTGCTTATCGGCTTGAGCTTTCATTCGCTCTTGAGCCTTTAATAAATTCTTTTTTGTATCTTCGAGTGTGTCTGCCATAGTCTCGGCAAATTTCTCAGCGGCTGGCATGTGAGTGGAAGTACGTTGTTCTATTCCCATTCGTGGGACATAGTTCCATGACACTTCGAAGGGTGTTTTGTTTGAACTCGTGTGAACTTTTGAGTTATATGAAAACTGGGCAAGTGGTAGCCAGTCAACCCATTCATCTTGCTTTTCTGCACAATATAACCAAAGATACTGCTGGAGATCTCAGTTCATCTGTTCTGTCTGCCCGTCCGTTTGCAGGTAAAAAGCGGTGGATAATTTAGTCATTATCCCGAATCTAGAGGACACTTCTCACATCACTTGCGAGGCGAATTGTGGGCCACGGTTCAATACAATCGAATGTGGAAGACTGTGATTTTTCCATACGTGGTGAAGATAAAGTTTTGCCATGTCTAGCATGGTTACTGTCTTCGTTGTAGGAATAAAAATTGCTTCTTTCGAGAAGCGGTCTACGACCACCAGGATCGAGTCATAACCCTGACATAGGGGCAGATCTGTAGTAAAATCCGTGGCGATATTCTCCCATGGTCCATTAGGAACAGGAAGCAGTTTTAGTTTGCTGGCTGGCGGCTGATTTCCGGTTTTCATTTGTGCGCACCTGTTGCAACGAGATATATAGTCGTGGGTGAATGTGGCCATCTTGGGCCACCAGTAGCTCTTTTCTATTAGGCCAAGCATCTTAGCGAGACCTGAATGACCAGTGACTGCTGAGTCATGGCAGTTCTTTAGTATTTTCATTTTTATTTCATTGTCATCAGGGATGTAGATCTTGTCCTCCCAATATAGCATCTCTTCAACCTGGCACACGTTGTGCTCTTTACATAGGGCTGCGACCTCGCTCTCTTTGAGCAGCATTGTTTTGCTTTTGATGAGTTTAAGAATTTGTTCGCCTTCATCATGGATTTCAACTCAGGTCTGAGTTCATATCCACTCTGGCGGGATCATGACAATACCCTTGTTATCGTCTTCAATTCCATGGGCATGATCCTCACGACGGCTTAATGTGTCTGCTTTTACGTTTGTAGCATCTGGCTTATAAACAAAAATGAAGTTGAACCGTGTCAACCATTGATACCATTGGGCTTGCTGATGATTCAGATCTTGAGATTTCATAAAATATTGGAGGTTTGCATGGTCATTCCAAATCTCAAATTGGAACTTCGCTCCTTCCAAGTAATAACACCATATTTCCAGGGTGCGAATAATAGAAAGCATTTCTTTGTCAGCTATCAGGTAATTTCTTTCTTCCAGCGACATTGAATCTGAGGAATAGGCAACTGGGTGCCATTTGTCTTCCTTGAAAATAGATAAAACCGCTCCCATAGCATAGTCTGATGCATTCGTTTCTAAACGGAACTGACAATTGTTGTCTGGATATGCCAGAATGGGCACAGTGGTAAACTTTTCCTTTAGCATTTCAAACGCCGTCTGTTGAGCAGAAGTCCACTCGAATTTTTGTTCCTTTTTCAGAAGGTCGTTTAATGGATGTGCGACTTGCGCGTAATCCTTGATGAACCTCCTATAAAAATTGGCTAGGCCAAGGAAGTGTAATGAAGTGACAATTTCACTCTTTATCTTTTCTTTTGATCTTATCTTATCTAATCTTATCAAGCCACGCATTTATCTAATCTCACAACATACGCTGGACTTGTAAACTTTCCTTCTTGTCCTCTCGCGCTCATGGACGCTTATAGTTATATTCACGTTCTCACGAGATCCCATCTCGTTCTCACGTTCATTACCATATGCACTTCTTTTCATCTCTGTCTTATGCTTCCATTTCATTCACACGCTATGCTTCTCTTCCATTCTGCCACACCATGTGTGTGCAGCATGTATTTAATCTCTGTTCCCCTATGTACTTATGTAGTCATGTACTCTCATGCACAGCTTGGTCTGTGCGCATATGCCAATAGTATAAAAGCCTTGTGGACGACGGCTGGCATCCCCAGTCTAGTTCACTTGGTTTCTTCCCATAAAGACCTTGTGATATTCCCCTTCCTCTACTCTCTAGCTAGGACTAGTGCTGTGACCTAAGGATCTACTATTGATCTTTGTGGTTGTTTCAGTGAGAATGAGATGAGATCTTGTGAGAACGTGAATATAACTAAATAGAGAAAGTGTCTGTGAGCACGAGAGAAAGAGAAAGAAATAGTTACAAGTCCATGTCTATGTTGTGAGATTAGATAAACGTGTGGCTTTGATAAGATAAGATAAGATAAAAGAAATTGTCACTTCGTTACACTACCCCCCTTCTAGGGATCGACTTCCAGGCGATCATAGGTGTGTTCAGAAGGTCCAGCCTCTGTGAAGTTGACGTAAGGATTAAATAAGCCCTTGAATTGGGCGAAAGTCATAGATAACTTTTGAGGTGCATTAGGGTGTAGAGAATGGAAATCTTTAATCGTGTCCGACATGCCTTTCAGATTCTCTGTCGGTTCCCAAGTGCGGTCCTCGTCAGAATACCCCTTCCAGTGGACGAGATACTCAAGCTTTTTGCGTTTCAAATGCAAGTCAACAATGTAGTCAACTTCCCATTCGACATCACGTTCTTCTGTGACTTTGACCGGCCCAGGTGTAACTACTGGTTGACCCGTTAATCATTCTTTATAAGGTTTAACCTGTGAAATATTGACAATGGGATGAATTTTCATAGTTTTAGGTAATTTGAGCTTTACGGCATTAGAGCCAACCATTTCCACTACTGGGAATGGTCTGATAAACTTTTCAGTAAGCTTCTTTGATGCACGTGTCAAACGCAAGTTTTCTGTGGATAACCAGACTTTGTCGCCTGGTGAATATACCGGAGCATCTACTCGGTGTTTATCGGCTTGAGCTTTCATTCACTCTTGAGCCACTAATAAATTATTTTTTGTTTCTTCCAAAGTATTTGCCATGTCATCGGCAAATTGGTCAGTGGCTGGCACTTTTCCAACATGTTGTTTGATTCCCATGCGGGGAACATAATTCCGTGATACTTCAAAAGGGGTTTTCTTTGAACTCATGTGAACTTTCAAGTTATAGGAGAACTGAGCGACTGGTAACCAATCAACCCATTGATCTTGTTTTTCTGTGCAATATAGGCGGAGATACTGCTGGAGATCCCAATTCATGCGCTCCATTTGGCCATCTGTTTAAGGGTGGAAGGCCGTTGATAATTTACTTTTAATACCAAGGTGTGTGCACACTTCTTGCATCACAGCTGAGGTGAATTGCGGTCTGTGGTCTGATACAATCGACCGTGGTAAACCGTGGTTTTTCCATACATTATGAAGATAGAGTTTTGCCATGTCTAGTGCGGTTACAGTCTTCTTCGTGGGAATAAATATTGCTTCTTTTGAGAAGTGGTCTACGACCACAAGGATCGAGTCATAACCCTGACATAGGGGCAGATCTGTAGTAAAATCCGCTGAAATATCTTCCCAAGGCCCATTAGGGATAGGAAGCAGGTTTAGCTTTCCAGCTGGGGGCTGGTTCCCTGTTTTCATTTGTGCAGACCTGTCACAACGAGATAGATAATTGAAGACATATGAGGCCATCTTGGGCCACCAATAACTTCTTTCGATCAGATCAAGCGTTTTAGCGAGACCTGGATGACCAGCGATGGGTGAGTTGTGGCAGAGCTTTAGTATTTTCATTTTTATTTCATCTTCATCGGGGACGTATACTTTGTCTTCCCGATATAGCATTTCTTCCACACGGCACATGTTGTGCTCTTTACATAGTGTGGCGACCTCACTTTCCTTAAGCAGCGTCGTTTTGCTTTTGATGAGTTTTAGAATTTGTTCGCCTTCATCGTGAATTTCAACCCTGGTCTGGGTTCATACTTGCTCTTGCAGTATCATAATAATACCCTTGTTGTCATCATCGACTCCTTGGGCATGGTCTTCTCGATGACTGAGTGCGTCGGCTTTTACGTTAGTAGCGCCTGCTTTGTAGACAAACGCATAATTAAAGCGTGTGAGCCATTGATACCAACGCGCTTGGCATCAATTCAGATCTTGACCCTTCATAAAATATTGAAGGTTGGCGTGATCATTCCATATTTCAAATTGGAACTTTGCTCCTTCTAGATAATGGCGCCAGATTTCCAAAGCACGAATAATGGAGAGCATCTCTTTGTCAGCAATCGGATAGTTACATTCTTCCAATGACATCGAGTGCAAGGAAAAGGCAACGGGGTGCCATTTATTGTCTTTAAATAGTGAAAGCACTGCTCCAGTTGCATAATCAGAAGCATCCGTTTCTAAACAGAATTGGCAATTGTTGTCAGGATATGCCAAAACTGGTGCTGTGGTGAATTTTTCTTTTAGAGTATCAAAAGAGCGTTGTTGGGACTCAGTCCATTTGAACTTGATGTCCTTCTTCAAAAGATCATTAAGTGGATGTGTGACTTGCGTGTAGTCCTTGATGAATCGTCTATAAAAATTGGCAAGGCCGAGGAAACTTCTAACTCCTTTAATGCTTGTGGGAGCGGGCCATTCCAAAATAGCTTTAACCTTTGAATCATCCATGCAGATACCGTCTTTTCCCACGATCATTCTGAGGAAATTGACTTCCGTCTTAGAGAATGTACATTTTTCCAGCTTCACAAAAAGATCATTTTCTTCAAGACATTGCAGAACTTCACATACAATTTTGTCATGTTCTTGCTAATTATCCGTTTTTGTGAATATCATTAGGTCATCGATGTAGACAACAACCACATTGTCCATATCTGCAAAGATTTCATTCATCATCGCTTGGAAGGTGCCTGGACTATTGCATAATCCGAAATACATAATGAGGGGTTTGTATGTGCCATGGAAGCAGACAAAAGCGGCTTTCCATTTGTTGCCTTCCTTTATCCAGACATTATTGTATCCCCATCATAGATCCATTTTCATAAATAACTTAGCTCCTTTGAGCTTATTGACAAGCTGACCAATCAATGGCAGCGGATAATTATTTTTAACCGTGTGTTCGTTAAGATAGCAGTAGTCTTGGACCATCTACTTCTTGCTGTCTTTCTTTGGCACGAAGAACACGGGGCTTGTTTGCGGAGATTTAGAGGGTCTAATATACCCCTTTTTGAGCTGATCATCTATGAACACCGTTACTTCTTCTTGCTCCTGGGGGTTAAGTGGTATCAATAAGCCTTTCTTCGGCACAAAAGATTCTTTTATATCAATTGTGTGATCCCAGGGCTTTCAGATCAACATTCATTCACTCTCTCCTTTTGAGAATACTTTAAGGAAATCATGATATGCTTCCAGAACCATTTCGGCTTCCGTTAGCTTCTTTTCTTCTTTTGGAATGTTTTTCTCAGAGGCGGAGATTTCTAATCTCTCAAGCATCACTTGTATTTTATATTGCAGGTCTAGCTCTTCTTTTTCCACCATTCGAAGGAAGACGGACTTGTCCTGTAACATGTGACAATGTTGTGGGCATTGATTAAGCTTTAACGAGCCCGTTGTCCAGTCTATCTCTGGGTTATGGCGTTTGAGCCACGTGTATCCGAGGATCAAGGAGTTTTGTCTGAGATCTGTGACTTCTGCGGTAACACGTTCCTTGTGACCCTTAAAGTCAATAACAATATCTGCCAAATGCGTGATGTGACCGGTGGAGTTCTTTGTACCGTCAACATTAAACACCACAATCGGGTTTCGTAAATTTCTTGAGGGAAGTTTTGCTTTCTTCACCCACATTTTATTGATAAAGATAGTATTAGCTCCTGAATCGAGCAATGCTTCTGTCTTTGCGAAGTCATTTGGAGTATCTTGTGAAGCAACATAAAGAGGAACGAGGATTTCATTACTCGTCTTCATGTTGCGAACATAGATATTGTCTGGGATTTCAAACTCTTTTTCTTTTTGTTAAGAGGAATTAAGCACAGGTTTGACATCCCTGCCACGCTCACTAGAAGACGCCTCTGACATATGAGGTCAAAAGTCCATGGAGCTGTTGACATCAGTGTCTTCCATGTTTAAATTATCAAACCTATTTTTGTATTTTTCTTTTTCCGCCTTTGATCCACCCAGATTGGATCTCAGGCACAATCTTTTCCCTTCTTGCCTTTTGAAGTGTCAGCAAAGAACGCTTGAGCCTCTTCAAAGCTCATTCCTTTGGTCACTTTGACCCAGTTGTTGGTGCTTTTATGGTCATCCCAGGATGATGCTCCTTTGTCGGAGTTGGAATCTGAGTCCAAAGACTCTTCCTTGGTGGCCTTCTTCTTGGCCTTGCAGGCTTTCTGCTTCCCCTTCTCACAGGAGAACTTGTGGGTTCCCCCGAGCCATTTGCAGTCAGGGCACTGCACCTTTGTCTTTTTGCAGTCCTTGACTATGTGGCCAGACTCGCCACAATTGTAGCACTTTCCAGTGCTGACGTTGGAGATATCCATTGCATTTGGATCTTTCTCCTTTGGTTTTCCAGAGTATGACGACTTCTGGTAGCCGTGGATGTAGTGGAACACCTGCATATTGTTGCTGATGTCACTGATTTCTTGCATGCAGGCAGCGACATCATCCGTACGCTTGCCCGTTTCGAATATCCTTCAGATTATCTCTGGTTGGACATTTTTTTCTAGAAGCAAAATTGCATGTGTCACATCTATCCTCACTTGGAGGTAGAGCGCCTGCCATTTGACTAAAAAGTCGTCGATGGCAGTCGACCCTTGTCTTAGATTGGTGAGCTCTCTTGTAGCCCAGTCTCTTTGGTTGGTCGATCAGAAAAGACTTTCTATTTCGGCAACCATTTGGTCCCACGTGTAACGAAGTGACAATTTCATTCCTTATCTTTTCTTTTGATCTTATCTTATCTAATCTTATCAAGCCATGCATTTATCTAATCTCACAACATATGCTGGACTTGTAACTTTCCTTTCTCTTTCTCTCGCGCTCATAGACGCTTATAGTTATATTCATGTTCTCACGAGATCCCATCTCGTTCTCACGCTCATTACCGTATGCACTTCTTTTCATCTCCGTCTTATGCTTCCATTTCATTCACACACTATGCTTCTCTTCCATTCTGCCACACCATGTGTGTGCAGCATGTATTTAATCTCCGTTCCCCTATGTACCTATGTAGCTATGTACTCTCACGCACAGCTTGGTC
>JBBPQE010000828.1:0-11989 GCA_038092335.1 Boletus vinaceobasis
TCATATAATGTCATGGGTCTAGCCTCAGGTCAGGTGATTCTTTGCATGGTCACATGCTGATCACGTGATCAAGAAAGGAAAGATAATAAGTACAAAAAAGTTTGAAAATATGGTATATCATAACACTACTCCCTCTTTAGGACTCGTATGAAACAACCAAAAAGATCAACACTAGATCCTTAGGTCACAAGCACTAGTCCTAGCTATAGAGGAGAGGAGAGGATATCACAAGGTCTTTCTGGGAAGAAACCAAGTGAACTAGACTGGGGATGCCAGCCGTCGTCCACAGGGTTTATATAGTATTGGCATATGCGCACAGACCAAGCTGTGCGTGGAAGTACATGACTACATAAGTACATAGGGGAGCGGAGATTAAGTACATGCTGCACACACATGGTGTGGCAGAATGGAAGATAAGCATAGGACGGTGATTACTGTGAGAAAGAATGGAAGCATAGAGCAGAAATGAAAAGGGAATCATATGGTAATGAGTGTGGGAATGAGATGAGATCTCATGGGAATATGAATATAACTATAAGTGTCTGTGAGCGCGAGAGAAGAAGAAAGAAATGTTACAAGTCCACTGTTATGTTGTGCAATAAGATAATCATGTGGCTTGATAAGATAAGATGAGATAAGATAATGAAAATGAAAATTGTCACTTCATTATATCATATTCCAGGCAAGTTGTATATGAACGTGTCTCGGTAAAGGTTTCGTAAGGTTGAAACAGAGTTTATGAGGTGCAGATGGATTTGACGCATGGAAGTCTTGGATAACATCAAGGGATTTTTGGAGATTGTCTAATGGTTCCCAAGTATGATCTGTTTTGTCGTATTCTTTCCAATGCACCAAGTATTGGATTTTTCTATTTTTCATTCTTGACCCAGCAATATAATCCACCTCAAACTGCTCATATCCTTCTTCATCAACTTGAATAGCGTCAGGGTGTAGTACCTTCTGTCCAGGAAGGGTTTCGCAGTAAGGTTTAATGCAGAAAATGTTGACAGTGGGATGAATGTGGATAGAGTTTGGTAATTTGAGTTTAACGGCATTTGGAAGTACTTCTAGGATCTCATAAGATCTGATCCATTTTTGGGTGAGTTTTTTTGCTGCATATGGAAGTTTTAGCTTTTTGGTCGATAGCCAAACCTGTTGACCTTTTTGGTAATCCAGAGCATCGGAACGCTTCTTTTTGGCAACATGCCTCATTCATTCTCTGGTTTGTTCTAGAGCCTGCTCTACTTCCTTGTGGGATCTACCAACTTCTGCTGCGAAGCCACTAAGGTTTTTGGCATTTCCTTCAAAATCCAATCTAGGGTTATAGTTACGTGTGATGGCAAAAGGAATGGTGCCTGTGGCAGTCATGAGAGAGTTGTTGTGATGGAATTGCGCCATCTTGATCCAATCTGGCCAATCTTCTTGCTTCTTGGCTATGTAAGCTCAGAGATATTGTTCAAGATCTTGATTAACCCGTTCAGTTTGTCCATCTGTCTGGGGATGATAAGCAGTGGAGATCTTTTGGGAGATAGAGAGGAGTTTGCAAAGCTCCATAGTGAACTCCGAAACAAATTGTGGTCCTCGATCGGAAACGACTGAAGAAGGGAGTCCATGTACACGCCATACGTTATCTCTAAATATAATGGCTAAGTCCTTAGAAGAGACTGTATCGTATGTGGGAATGAAAACGACTTCTTTGGAGAATCAATCAACAATTATGCAAATAGCCATGAAAGAACATGATATGGGTAATCCCGTGATGAAATCTACTGAAAGATCTTCTCAAGGATGTTTAGGAGCGGGAAGAGGAAGAAGATTTTCTGCCAGTGCTTTTGACTTTTCCTTTATGAGGGCGCACACTTGACAGCTATCTACATATTTTTAAATGTCTTTTGTGACTCCAGACCACGAGAAGTATCAAGTGAGGAGATGTATAGTATTGGCTTGTCCTGAATGACCAGCAATAGGTGAATCATGACAAATGTCCATAAGTTGCATTCATAAAGAAAGAAGAATGAAAACTTTGTTTTTGTTGTTTTTGAAAATATGGTTATCAGAATCAAAGGTGAAATTGTCAATTACAGGTACTCCCTCTTTAAAGGAAGCTTCCTGAAGAGAGTTATAGAAAGAAGAAGAAATAGAAACATTATTAATGAAAAGAGAAGGAGATAGAACCGTAATGTTCGTATTATGGTCAGAAAGGGCGTCAACTTGATCAGGGCGACAAGACAAGGCATCGGCTCAACCGTTGCTACTTCCTGGCTTGTAGACCATTACGTAATTAAATTCTTGAAGAAGCATGTGCCAGCAAGCTTGTAGACCTGATAAGGTTTGCAGCTTCTTCCAATATTCGAGGTTTTTATGATCGGTCCAGATTTCAAATCATTCCCGACCTATTAAATAATGATGCCATTCCTCCAATGCACGAATAACAGCGAGGAGTTCCTTATCATAAATAGGATAATTGCACTCAGCGCTATCAAAAGAATGGGAAATGAAGGCATAGGGTCGCCGCAACTTATCCTCACAGAGAACTGATAGAAAGGCTCCTGTGGCAATATCCAAGGCATTGGTTTCCACATGCATTTCCTGATCCCTATTAGGGTAAGCAAGAAGCGGTGATTTCCGGAACTTGTTTTTTAATGAATCAAAGGCAACTTGTTGTTTCGCTTCTCATGTGAACAGAACATCTTTCTTGGTAAGATCGTTCAAAGGGCATGTGATTTCGGTGAAACCTTCGATGAATCTTCGATAATACAGTAGTTACAAAGTCTGAGGAAGCCTTGCAGTTGTTTGAGTTGAGTGGGAACCAACCAATCCAAGACCCCAGACACCTTTTTCTCCTGCATTTTGACCCCCTCTTTAGAGACCACCATACCCAAAAAATTTACTTTCTCTTTTGAGAAGGCACATTTTTCAGGTTTTATATATAAGTCATTCTCCCTAAGATGATGTAATACTTCTTTTACAATATTCTCGTGTTCCTCCCTAGTTTTTCCTTTTGTAAATATCATACAATCTTCGATATAAATAACTAGTACAGCATATATGTCATTATAGATATCGTTCATCATTTGTTGGAACGTCGGCAGTGAGTTTGTCATGCCAAAATACATAACTGTGGGTTCATAGGCCCCAATAGGTGTTACAAAGGCTCCTTTCCATTCATCACCATCTTTGATTCTTATGTTATTGTAGCCCCATCGAAGATTAAGGGCTGTAAATAAGTTGGCACCTTTAAGCTGGTCAATGAGTGTGGAAATGAGAGGAAGTGGATAAGCATTCTGGATGATTCCTTCATTTAAATATTGATAGTCCATAATTAGATGTTTCTTCCCATCCTTCTTGGGAATAAAGAAAACAGGTGCAGTTTGAGGGGATTTGGAAGGACAGATGTATCCCTTTTTAAGTTCCTTGTTTATGAAGGTTCGCACTTGTTCCATGTCTTCGTCTGATAAAGGAATTACTCTACTCTTTTTAGGGACAAAATCATCTTTTAGATTGATTGCATGATCCCAGGGTTTTCATTCTGGCATCCTTTCGGATTTGTTCTCAGAGAAGACATCAAGGAACTCATGGTACGCTTCGGAAACCTTTTCTTTAAGTCATTTCTCTATCACCCTCAAACTGGCAGTTGATTCCAGATCTGGTCTACTGCACTGATGGAGGGGCTGATAAGGGCCGCCATCCATAACTCTGCAATAATTAGTACAATGAGAGAATGTGATTTTCTTGTTGAACCAGTCAACCTTAGGATTGTGGCGATAAAGCCAATTGTAACCGATAATAATATGATGGGAACCTAGTTTTGAAACATAGGTGTTGATGCATTCATTGTAACGAAGTGACAATTTCATTCCTTATCTTTTTCTTTGATCTTATCTTATCTAATCTTATCAAGCCACACGTTTATCTAATCTCACAACATACACTGGACTTGTAACTTTTCTCCCTTCTCTTCTCGCGCTCAAAGACGCTTATAGCTATATTCACATTCTCACAAGATCTCATCTTGTTCACATGATCATTTGAAACAACCACAAAGATCAATAGTAGATCCTTAGGTCACAGCACAAGATCCTAGTAGGAGAGGAATAGAAGGGAGGAGATATCACAAGGTCTTTATGGGTAACAACCAAGTGAACTAGACTGGGGATGCCAGCCGTCGTCCATAGGGCTTTTATACTATTGGCATGTGCGCACAGATCAAGCTGTGCGTGAGAGTACATGGCTACATAAGTACATATGGGAATGGAGATTAAGTACATGCTGCATAGGCATGGTGTGGGAGAATGGAAGAGAAGCATAGGATGGAAATGAAAAGAGGTGCATATGGTAATGAATGTGCGAATGAGATGAGATCTTGTGAGAACATGAATATAACTATAAGCGTCTATGAGCGCGAGGAGAAAAGAAAGAAAGTTACAAGTCCAGCGTATGTTGTGAGATTAGATAAACGCGTGGCTTGATAAGATTAGATAAGATAAGATCAAAGAAAAAGATAGAAAGAGAAATTGTCACTTCATTATACTACCCCCCCTCTAGGAATCGCATTCCAGGCAATTATAGGGTATCGAGGATGGTCCGGCCTCCATGTAGTTGATGTAAGGATTAAATAAACCTTTGAACTGTGCAAAGGTCATGGAAAGTTGTCTAGGAGTGTTGGGCCAAAGAGCATGAAAGTCTTTGATTGTGTCCTGCACTGACTTCAAGTTTCCCGTGGGTTCCCAGGTACGGTCTTTGACATCGTATGCTTTCCAGTGGACAAGGTATTCCAACTTACATCTCTTCAAACGGGAGTCAACAATGAAGTCAACTTCCCATTCAACGTCTCTGTCGTCGGTAACCTCTACCGGGCCGGGTTTAGTAACCAGTTGTCCCGTTAATCTTTCTTTATATGGTTTTATTCTTGAGATGTTCACAACCGGGTGAATTTTCAGAGTTTTTGGCAGCTTCAAGCATACCGCATTATCTCCGATCATCTCGATTACCGGAAAAGGTCCTATGAACTTCTCTGTGAGCTTTTTAGAGGTGTGTGTCAAACGCAAGTTTTCTGTGGTGAGCCAAACTTTGTCACCAACTGAATAGATAGGAGCACTGCTCCGGTGCTTATCGGCTTGAGCTTTCATTCGCTCTTGAGCCTTGAATAAATTCTTTTTTGTTTCCTTGAGTGTGTCTGCCATTGTCTTGGCAAATTGCTCAGCGGCTGGCGTGTGAGTGGAAGTACGTTGTTCAATTCCCATATGTGGGACATAGTTCCGTGACACTTCAAAGGGAGTTTTATTTGAACTCATGTGAACTTTTGAGTTATATGAAAACTGGGCAAGTGGTAGCCAGTCAACCAATTCATCTTGCTTTTCTGTGCAATATAACCAAAGATACTGCTGGAGATCTCGGTTCATCCGTTCCGTTTGCCCGTCCATTTGCAGGTGGAAAGCAGTGGATAATTTAGTCGTTATCCCCAATCTAGAGGACACTTCTCGCATCACTTGCGAGGCGAATTGCAGGCCACAGCCTGATACAATTGAACGTGGAAGACCGTGATTTTTCCACACGTGGTGAAGGTAATGTTTCGCCGTGTCTAGCGTGGTTACTGTCTTCACTGTGGGAACAAAAATTGCTTCTTTTGAGAAGCAGTCTACGACCACCAGGATCGAGTTATAACCCTGACATAGGGGCAGATCTGTAGTAAAATCCACGGTGATATCCTCCCATGGTCCATTAGGAACAGGAAGCAGTTTTAATTTGCTGGCTGGTGGCTGATTTCCGGTTTTCATTCGTGCGCACCTGTTGCAACAAGATATATAGTCATGGGTGAATGTAGCCATCTTGGGCCACCAGTAACTCTTTTCTATAAGGCCAAGCGTTTTAGCGAGACCTGGATGACCAGCAACTGCTGAGTCGTGGCAGTTTTTTAGTATTTTCATTTTTATGTCATTGTCATCAGGGACGTAGATCTTGTCTTCCCGATATAGCATCTCTTCAACCCGGCACACGTCGTGCTCTTTGCATAGGGCTGTGACCTCACTCTCTTTGAGCAGCATCATTTTGCTTTGGATGAGTTTAAGAATTTGTTCACCTTCATTGTGGATTTCAACTCGGGTCTGAGTTTGTATCCGCTCTGGCGGGATCATGACAATACCCTTGTTATCGTCTTCGATTCCGTGGGCATGATCCTTGCAATGGCTTAATGTGTCTGCTTTTACGTTTGTAGCACCTGGCTTATAAACAAAAATGAAGTTGAACCATGTCAACCATTGGTACCATCAGGCTTGCTGACGATTCAGATCTTGAGATTTCATAAAATATTGGAGGTTTGCATGGTCGTTCCAAATCTCAAATTGGAACTTCGCTCCTTCCAAGTAATGACGCCAAATTTCCAGGGCACAAATAATTGATAACATCTCTTTGTCGGCTATCGGATAATTTCTTTCTTCCGGCAACATTGAGTGGGAAGAATAGGCAACTGGGTGCCATTTCATATCTTTGAATATAGATAATACCGCTCCCATAGCATAGTCTGATGCATCCATTTCTAAACGGAACTGACAATTGTAATCTGGATATGCCAGAATGGGTGCAGTGGTAAACTTGTCTTTTAGTGTGTCAAACGCCATGTCTTGAGTGGAAGTCCACTCAAATTTTTGTTCCTTTTTGAGAAGGTCATTTAATGGATGTGCGACTTGCGCGTAATCCTTGATGAACCTCCTATAAAAATTGGCTAAGCCAAGGAAGCTTCTAACTCCCTTTACATTCGTAGGAATGGGCCAGTCCAAAATAGCTTTGACTTTGGTATCATCCATGCAAATACCGTCTTTACCCACAATCATGCCAAGGAAGTCTACCTCGGTCTTACTGAAAGTGCATTTTTCTGGTTTAACAAAGAGGTCATTTTCTTCAAGACGGCGAAGTACTTCTTGCACGATCTCATCATGTTCCTCTTGATTTTCTGTTTTCGTAAATATCATTAGGTCATCAATGTAGACAACAACCATGTTGTCCATATTTGCGAAGATTTCATTCATTATCGCTTGGAACGTTTCAGGACTGTTGCATAGCCTGAAGTATATCATGAGGGGTTCGTAAGCACCGCGGAAACAAATGAAAGCTGCCTTCCATTCATCTCCTTCCTTTATGTGGATGTTGTTGTATCCCCATTGTAGATCCATTTTTGTAAAGAGCTTAGCTCCTTTTAGTTTATTGACCAGCTGACCAATCAATGGTAGCGGGTAATTGTTTTTGACCATGTGCTCATTAAGATAGCGGTAATCCTGTACCATTCGCTTCTTGCTGTCTTTCTTCAGCACGAAAAACACTGGTGACGTTTGTGGAGATTTTGAGGGCCTAATATATCCCTTTTTGAGCTGATCATCAATGAATGCCGTTACTTCCTCTTGCTCTGTGGGACTGAGTGGAATCAATCAGCCTTTCTTCGGCACAAAAGAATCTTTCATATCTATAGCGTGGTCTCAGGGCTTTCGGATTGGCATTCATTCACTCTCTCCTTTTGAGAATACTTTAGATAATCGTGATACGCTTTAGGAACCATCTTGGCTTCCATAAGCTTCTTTTCTTCTGTTTTTGGCTTTTCTAGACGTTCTAGGGTCGCTTGAATTTGATATTGGAGATCTTCTTCCTCCTTTTCAAGCATTCAGATAAAGACAGGCTTGTCCTGAAGCATGTGACAATGGCATGGGCATCGCATAAGCATAACCGAGCCTGTTTTCCAGTCTATTTCCAGATTATGGCGTTTTAACCATGTATAGCTGAGGATCAGATGATTCTGTCCAAGGTCCATAACGTCCGCGGTAATGCGCTCCTTGTGACCCTTGAAGTCAATTATAATATCGGCAGAGTGCATAATCTTTCCAGCTGAATTCTTTGTGCCATCCACGTTGTAAACGTTAACAGGATTGTGTAACTTTCGAAGGGAAAGTTTATTCTTCTTGACCCACTTCGTATCAATAAAGATAGTGTTAGCCCCTGAGTCAAGTAACGCTTCAAGCGAAACAAGGTCTTTAGGGGACTCTTGCGAAGCGACGCATAGCAGGACCAGAATTTCATTTTCTGTCCTCACGTTGCATACATAAATATCGTCTGGGATTTCTTTTTCCTTTTTGAAAGAGGAATTAAGCACAGGTTTAACGTCCCTGCCATGCTCACTAGGAGACACCTCTGACGTATGAGGTAAAGAGTCCGTGGAGCTGTTGTCATCAGTGACTTCCATGTTTAAATTATCAAATCTGTTTTTGTAATTTTCTCGTTTTTCTGCCTTCGATCCACCCAGATTGGATCTTAGGCATGACCTTTTCCCTTTTTGGCCACTTTGGCCGTGTCCATGAAGAACAGCGAGGCTTCTTTGAAGCTCATGCCTTGGGTCGCCTTAACCCATGCCTTTCGGTTGCTTTTATCCTCATCCCAGGAGGTTGCTCTGTCATTGGAGTCTGAGTCGGAGTCATCTGACTCGTCCTTCTTTTTGCTTTTGTTTTTATGGGCCGCATTAACCTGTTTCTTCTCTTTTTTGCAAGAGAACTTGTGCTTGCCACTGAGCCACTTGCATTCGGGGCATTGGACCTTTGTTTGACCGCAGTCCCTGGCGGTGTGACCTGATTTGCTGCAATTATAGCAGTTCCTAATGCTAGCATTGCCAATGTCCATGGCATTTTCATCTTTCTTTGGCTTATGGTTTTGGGACCTAGCTGCGGTCCTGTCTTTGAGAAACCCGAAGGTCTCTTGGCGATTGCCAACTTCCTTGATGGCATCCAGATAATCTGTGATGATACCGCATCTTTTCCCATCATTAATGATTTTGTAGATGATGCTACTCTTTGTGTTTCTTTCAAGAATGGCGATTGCGTGTGAGGGGTCGATGTCTGCTTGACAGTATAGGCTTTCCCACCATACTAGATAGTCATCCGTGGGGAGATTCCCTTGGATGAATTTATTGAGCTGATCTGTTCCCCAATCTTTTTGGTTTGTGGTGCGGAATAAATGTTCAACATCTATTACTAATTGCTGCCAAGAATAACCTTGAGTAATGAGGTGGTTTAACCTCGTTTGGGCGAATTGCCCTGCTTTGGGTCCCTTAAGACGAGACAATACTGCCATAACGGCATTGTCTGACCCGGAGAGGATGACGGAGTGGTTAGCGTTTAGCCAACCCTGCATTTTGCTCCACCATTCTTCGAATTTCACTTTGGCCCCTTCATACTCTCCGGGGTCTGCAAAGACTTCAACCTTTCGGCTAGATGATGCTGCCGACATTGTTACTCCTCCCGGTGTTCTTAGGGAATGGAGTCTTGCTATTTCCTCGTCTTGTGCTTCTAACTTTTGATGAGCTTCATTTGCGTAAAACATAAGTTGTGTTAAGTTGTTTGTCATGGCATTGAATTTGGTGAGGATCCCCTTAAGTCTGGCTTCCCAGGTGGAGTTCACATCACTGAGGATTGTGTTGATGTTTTGAGACATGATAATGGAGAGAAGATGGATGTATTAAGGATTTGTGAAGAGACTTCACTGCCTGTAGCGTTTCGGCTTGTGAAGGGTATGACGCGGGCGTAAGACCTTTGTCGTAATTCTCTCGTCGTCTCCTGGCTTTAGATGGTTAATCGTCTTCCTTTCAGCTACTCTTTGCTGCTTTACCGGTCTTTCTACTATTGGCTCTGGTGCTTCCCTTTGTGCGGGTATAACAGGGGCTATCTGAGCCTCTTTGTATAGCCTTGCATAATCTGTGCCTTGGTAAGGTGAAAGCTCCCTTATAGCAACCCGCGGTTCAGGTGCTTCTTCTTTTATGACAACAACGGGTGGTGCAGGGGGAAGGTTGTTAGGATCAACCTCGCCTTCTTCGAAATCTGGTAGAGCAGAGTATTTGCTAACTTCGCGCTCTCTTTCCCTATCGTTTCATAGCACTTCATATACAAATGGTGGATAATCCCCATATAGATCAAAGGGGTAATAGGGGCTGCTGACGAGCGCAAGAACTCTGTTGAAGGGGCTGTCCGATCTCACACATTCTGGCTGCGGTAGTACCGACTGAGCAGCTTCTCCAACTAATACGATCTCAGCCCTGTAGTAAGGGTGAACACAAGGGCATCTGTGCTGTTCAGTTTCTGAGGGGATGAAAGGGAGTAACATTCGGTGAGCGGTGAACGGCACTGGACAAGTCTTTAGTCTGAGTGAATCACGTTCCTTGATGTTGATGATGCACTTGTCTTTCTGCGAAGTCACTTTGAGTTTGGGTGATAAGGTAGGTAATGAGAAGTTTGGTTCTAATGAAACAACCTTGAAGTCCTTAAGCTTTTAGGACCTAGGTTATCACTGAACTCAGGAGAGGAGGGGATATGATCTCAAGGAAAAGACCAAGAGAACCAAACTGGAGAGCGTCCAGTTGTCCCTTGGGGTTTATATACTGTGGCATACTGTGCACAGACCAAGCTGTACACTACTACATGTAGACATATGAAGAATGGTAATTAAATACATGCTGCACACACATGGTGTGGCAGAATGGAAGAGAAGCATAGCATGGAAATAACTGTGGGAAAGAATGGAAGCATAAAGCGGAAATGAAAAGAAGCACATACAGTAATAATCGTGTGAACAAGATGAGATCTTGTGAGAAATAAATGTAACTAAAAGCATCTGTGAGCATGAGAGAAGAAGAAAAGAAAGTTACAAGTCCAGCGTATGTTGTGAGATTAGATAAATGCGTGGCTTTGATAAGATAAGATAAGATAAAAGAAATTGTCACTTTGTTACAGATAGTACCTTTGTTGAGCCTGAGGGCTCCTTTTGTTGGGGTTTTGATCACAATCTGGCCAGATGTGACCAATCTTGTGACATCCAAAACAAGTACAAGTGTCCTGTCTGGGAGAAGGTCCTTGTTGCACTTGTTGTGCATCAATCTCCATTGGAGCGCCTTGTTCTGGTTGAATACCAGTGGGAGTGTAACATTGTGGCGGGGGGCCATGAGGTGCAGGATAAGAGTTTGGAGCCAGATAGTGACATGGTATATATCTAGATGCCTATCCCCTTTTGACAGAAATCTGCTCATAAGTGCGACCTACAGTTCTGATTGCTTCTCAGAGTTCTGTATAAGTGTTGCCTTCCAACTGGTTCAGCATTACTTGATTGTAGATGCAGAAGTTGCAAGCCTTTTTGAGCATGTTCATGGCATACCCATCTTCTATGTCCAATTCCCTGCAAAGGTTCTCAAACTTTTCCAGAAATTCATCCACTGCAGCTCCATTTTGCCTGAGAGCTTCTAGCTTCTCTAGGCTTTCATGGGCCAGTACATCAATCTGGAAATGATCCTTTATTCTTTTTTGGAGAGCTACTCATTGTGGCCAAGCATCATCTCCAAGGATACCTGCTGGTTTTCCTTCTCCGTTGACAGCATCGGTGGTTTTATTTTTGAGATATCTTTTCAATGTCACCAAGGCAAACAATTCTGCCTTTGCTTCTAAACAGGTGAAAATGGCAATGGTTCAAAGTTTGTTGGATTTCCATTTCTGAGCTTCTACCCAGAGTCTAATTCTCATGAACCAAAAGCAGAATTTGGCTCTATCACTGTCCCAATTTCTGGGATCTACAATCTTCTTGGTAACATTTTCTTTCACATCAAGAGTAAGACTTTCAATCTTCTCTGTGAGGTTGTTGATTGCTTGAGGGGTTATCTTTCTTACTATCTAGTATCTTTCAACCAGATTCTGGGAAAGGCTTTGATGAGTTTTCATAGCTGGTAGGGTTTTGAGCAGAGAATATATCAGTATCTTAGAGGGTGGGGAAGATCCAACGATCAATGGGAAGTTCTGGAGCGGGGTATTGTTGGGGCTTTCGGAGCTTGAAAGTGTATCATAAAGAAATGTGTGTGTAGTTGGAATCTGGGAAGGGCTCTCCTCCTTTGAGCCTTCAAATGGTATGACGTGTAGAAATCCTCTTGAGTGCCCTTTTCCGTTCTTTGGCACTAATCATAAAAAGGGGTACTTGG
>JBBPQE010000829.1:0-11982 GCA_038092335.1 Boletus vinaceobasis
TATCACTCTCATGGTCTGAGGGCTTACTATATATGGTTCAAGCTCCGCTTAAACCTTACTCTGTGTAGTATATAGGCTGGGACTGTTCATCCCAATATCACTAAGTTCTCATTGAGTCCTTCTAGTGCCCACAAGCACCTCTAAGCTACTAAAGCTTTACTTTGTCAACAACTCAAGTTCGATTCCATCTCAACATACAGGCTCGTATACTGACTAAGTGAGTTTCTCCACTTAGTCTCATAACTACCCTGCTTGCCCTCAGCTGCACACACGAAGAAGCCATTGTACAGCTTCTTTAGACCATGATTACATTTACTCAATCGCTTTGGCTGCCAACAGAAAAATCATTGCTGCTATCGCATACCACTCCATCTCGTTCCTAGACGCATCAACACTGAGTTGGATTGACTCTGTCATCGAGGATGGAGATGGGCAGTCAACTGCCATCTCTGCAGACAGTGGCTTTCTCGTGACTGGACGGGTGGAGGGGAAAGTCGTCGTTTATGATCTCGCCAAGATTCTCCCGTACTCATATGGACCATTCCATGTTGGTATTTATAGCTCCATCCTGTCTCTTATCTGACACATTGTGTAGGCTCATGAGAAAGGACAAGATGAGCAGTCCGGTAGCCACAGTGATGGCGATCTTGAAGTATGAGTTGGTTCGCTTTCCCCCCAAAGTAAGTTCTCATGATGCCATAGGTCGAGGTACCATCGAACACGGCGGCTAGTGGGTTTGACTTTGACAAGGTTGATGTTCACTTCAATTTTTGTCCGCTTCCGTGTTGATGCCACTGCAGCCGCCATCTCCAACCACCTCTACCAACCGCCTGGAGGATGAGGTATGCCCGGTGGACCTGCCCTGTGCTTTATCACAGCCATCAGATCCCACACCAGATATCGCCGAGTCGTCCCACGGTCGTTCAATTTTCAAAAAGTTACTACAGCGAATGACCCAGCTTCACATAGGCCCGAGCAGCATTCTGGAAAGTCGCGCCAACCTGGTGGTGACCATGACAACCAATCTCCTTCCCACTCTCCAGTAAGGATGGATGATACACGCAAGCGCCTCTCATGGATGGCTGCTGGCCAACGTAAACGAGTAAGTGTTCTTCCTTGGTTAGACAATCAGATGTGGTGTATCTGACGTGTCATCTCAGTGAACGACCACAGGACCCATCAGAAAGCGAAAGGTTCATTGTTCCCTGGATTTGTATGCAGGGATTCATTACACACCACAGCTTAAACTGCCTGCCAACTTGCCTCCAATCCCCAAGCATCCAAATGAAGGTGCTTCCAGTAGCGGACAAGGTGTTACAATTCAACGATACCCCCCCTATCTTTTCTTTCTATATGCCTTTCTTTCCAACGAAACCCAGCAACGTACTTTGCCGAGTAACCGTTTCTACTTACTTTTATCATCTACCGAATGTTCTCTAACGTTCCATCTACATTCCATGACATTCTCCAGGTTCCCACCAAGAACATTCTTCAGACTTCTATGATGTTCTTTGGTCCTGAGAAACTTCGCTTATAAATGTTCTGAAGTATTCTTTCCCATTCTAAAACTTCCAGAACTTTCCGCTTAGTCATCGTTTTCTTTTACTTATATAAACCTTCGAGTTGATACGATGAATTCCCTAACTTAGACCTACTTAGGATCTCCTCCTAGTAATCTATCATCGTCCTCAACCTCTTGGATTTCTATAAGTCTTTGTCATACTTCGAGTCGACGCTCTCTTGAACCTTTGTCCCCAAGGAACCTCCTGCCAAGAGGAACCTTTGAACCTACGAGCTAGTACGGCTAAGCTCAGAACTCATTGTGGAAACCCCATCGACCAATACCTTGTGAAGCAAGAGGAACTACCCTTGCTAAGGTCCCCTCGTCATTGCTGAGTACCAATCAGAACCTCCTTGTCTCCATCCCTTTTCTTCACCTAAGTCTACGGTTGGTCCTATCTGTAACAACTGTAACACAAGGTGCTGTGGGCACGAGCACAGCAGACCCGGTATGACATTTTCTGGTGATGTAGACCTCATCATGAGCGCTCACGTCCTATCAGGCCCAATAAGCAAACGACCTGTCACAAGTCAAATTGTCCCCAGGCGTCCATCTCGTGGTGAGCGTCGCATTTCTGTCAGCTACATCTTCAGACTTACAGTCAATCAGCATCAACAAGCATCAGGCTACTCTACCCTTGTGATCACGTTGCCCACACACATAATGTAGCACTGTTGTCCCGTAGCATATGGCCAGCCAGCCTGCAAAATGACCAATACATATGGGTGACCCCAAGGCGGGCCTGGGGTATATGTGGGACGTAAGAGGTGGCCAGGTCTGAGTGACATACTTACCTGTGTAGTTCGTACGGGCCTGTGCTCGGGTATTCAGTATGATCTTGAAGGCTATGTACGGGCCTGTTTTCGGGTACTTGGTGTGATCTCAAATGGTACGCCGAGGCCAGTATTTGGATACTCGGTGTGATCTTGTAAGATACGTCCGGGCCTGTGTTGGAGTGCTCAGTATGATTTCATAGGCTATGTACAGGCCTGTATTCGGGTGCTCGGTGTGATCTCGTAGGCTACGTCCAGGCCTGTGTTGGAGTACTTGGTATGATTTCGTAGGCTATGTCCAGGCCTGTATTCAGATGCTCAGTGTGATCTCATAGGCTATGTCCAGGCCTGTATCCGGGTGCTCAGTGTGATCTCGTAGGCTACGTCCAGGCCTGTATCTGGGTGCTCAGTGTGATCTCGTAGGCTACGTCCAGGCCTGTATCCAGGTGCTCAGTGTGATCTCATATGATACGTCCAGGCCTGTGTTGGAGTACTCAGTGTGATCTCATAGCCTACGTACAGGCCTGTATTTGGGTGCTCAGTGTGATCTCATATGGTACATCTGGGCCTGTATTCGGGTACTCGGTATATTCATGATGCCTATGGTAGGCTAGTTTTCTCGATATTTGTGCATGTGCATTGACCCCTCTTATGTGCTCGGCATATGCTCGGCAAATAGGTATGGGCCAGTATTCCTCCAATACACCTTACCGGAGGGACATGGGAATCAACTATCAAGACACTCGGTCCGAAGCATCCAAGAAGCTCCCAGCTGTGGCAATCTAATAATTCTGTCCAGCCTGCTTCCCATCCATGGGAATGTGTTGTCATGACACATGGTCCGGACTTTCCGAATAAAACTCCATTCAAATCTGAAGAATTTAATTTTGACGCTTTACTCCCAGTGCCCACATTTCTCCAACTTCCTCCAGTTCCATCATGACCCCCACCCAAATTCCCGACAGCTTTGAATATACCAATACATTAGCAACATACATGGTCAGCAGGTTCCTGCCAGGAAGGCCCTGGATGTATCCATCCCATTGCAAACAGTTTGTGAGGCCAACCGGCTTGTCAGAATTATTTCCAAAGTGTATCTGAACAAAGGTAAGCGGAATTTCAATGAAATCGGAAATTGCACTCATGTGGGTCGCAGTTGTCATCCAGAACATTGACATAATTCGGCTCGGTGAGAGGAGCAGGAGCCAAGGCACATCCAGGCAGTCATCGTCTCAAGATCCATTAGAGCTTGTGACCGAGCCCACAGTATTTACCGACCGTACAGGGTACATCTTGCTGTGGTACTTACCTGGAGCCATGAGTGGTCTGAATCCAGTATGTCATTGGACCATCACCCAATGGTCAGAAACTGATCTCAAGCTAGGAATATATATGGGAACACATCCAAGTGCTTTCCAGACCACTGGCCAAGAGCCTTACAGCTGGGACATATTTCCGGAATACTGCGGAATTGAAAGGGGCCATAAATCTATCACCAGCGTGGCTTCAGCAAGGCCGAAATATACAGACTGCGCAATCTAAGCCTACACCCAGCGACTGAATTCATGATATAGGGTACTATTAGTCGACCTGAGGTCTCAGCATTTCTGAAGGAGGCCC
Source organism: Boletus vinaceobasis (assembly GCA_038092335.1). Lineage (NCBI taxonomy): Eukaryota > Fungi > Basidiomycota > Agaricomycetes > Boletales > Boletaceae > Boletus > Boletus vinaceobasis. Next base: position 3,955 of record JBBPQE010000829.1, read on the forward strand.
GAGGAAACAATGGAGCTCGGGAGTGACTCAGCATCATGCGAGAGCATACCACGCTTCTTTCCGGGGTGCTCGCCATCATCCACCCCAAGATGTATTCTTCTGGCCAGGAGACATGGATTCAGCTTGCTGCATGGGCTGCCAATAATCACAAAGAGGATATCAGGGAAGTTCTCCCGCTATGGTGGTCTATTTACAGCGTGGTATCGGTAATGGTGAACCAGGAAAGTCCCCTTCACGTCGACATCAATGGCCAGCCTCAATGGTTTGACATGCTACTTACTGTTGGCAAGTACTCGAACGTTGGCTTCCAAGTACCAGCGATTTCACAGATCCTTCAGTATGATCCTGGAACTATCGTTGCATTATCTGGTCACATGCTGGAGCATGGTGCTGGGCAGGCGGATGGAGATCGAGCAGTTCTTGCATTCTACATGCGTGATAATGTCCACGAATTCGTTGATGTCTCCTGGAACAATTACATACATTACTCAAGTTACAAGGTATTCCTGTAGCTATGTCATTTAAACATGAATTTCTCTACCCATGTACTTTATACTATGTATCCTGGTGACCATGCATCCAGAAATGATATATGTCGATGCTTGCTTCCACAATGGCCGCTTCGGCTCTTACAAGCTCACCCATATTTTGATCCAGCTCAGACATCACCCCAGCCTCCAGGGTGTCCAACCGAGCATTATGAGTGATATGTATCGGGGACTCAATCTCTGGCCAACAACCCTGCTATGGTGAATCAACTGAGCAATAAGCTGACTAAAGGAGGGCATACCTGGAAATAATCATATGCCTGCTGCAATAGCAGCGGCACCTCGGTGTGACACCTGAGCTCCAGATACTCCTGAATATCATAGACCCACCATGGATCTACAAATCCACAGCAGGGCATGTCCAACTTCGGGCGCCAGTTTGGTAACATCTTAGCAATATCAGAAACCCCAGTGGATTCTCTGGGATTGATTCTCATGATTTCCGATCCTATGACCTCAGCCAAGAATGGTTGACAGAAGAAAATGGGCCAGCATTTGGCTACTGGTGGATGGACGGACTGTTGATGGGCATATGCCCCGAGGAAATATGCTGAGGTACCCTATGAATAGATCAGCAATTAAAGACATTCAACGGATTGACACGGCATACCACATCCATCTTCAAATTTGGCAGCCAGTGTGCTGGCCATCGATCGACTGGCAGTTGGTGAAGATGTGCGATCACCACCTCGAGTCTGCACTGATAATATGACAACAACATATGGAGCCAGGATGTGTTAAGTTCCTGGACATTGAGGTTCAAGTTTGGTTCCATGTATAAGATGATAGGTTGGGAAGATTATGGAGGGTTCAAACCCCGGCCTTTAAAGGTTTCCGTGCCAACGGCCCATGCCTTTGGCACCGGAAACAATGGCCGGAAGTTTACTGAGTCCACATCGGCTAAGTACTGGCATCCAACATTGTTAGACTTTTATTATTATCGTTCATTAGTCCTGCAGTCATCTCATCACTTCTTACCTGCACTCGTCTCACATGGACCACACAGCATTACATAATCCATTTGCTGTAATACTTAGCATCTCAACTCGCGCTCTTCGCCTCTCCTCAGCTTTCCATCATCACAAGTGACGATCACTGAGGTAGGCTCATGCACCCACTCGTAGCACCCCTGTACTTATCAGATCTCCTAATTCCTTTTAGACTAGGTATATACAGCTTTCCATCACCACAAGTGACGATCGCTGAGTTCCTTTCGGACTAGCTCATATAGGTTATGAGCCCTGAGTTCTGATAGGGCAGAACTCAGATCGAAATGAGCAGAAACAATTGAACTCAATAGACGACGTTGACTTAACATCTAAATGCTTGATCACTCTGGCCATCTCAACAGATCGCTTAGCATGGGAAAATATGACCATATATGTGAGTTGACTGGCACAGAAAACTACTCCCAATGGTCCAAACAAATGACTCTGGCGCTCCAAGGTGAACAACTATGGAGGCTGAAACAACCACAAAGATCAATGCTAGATCCTTAGGTCACAATCATAAGATCCTAGGAGGAAGAGGTAGAAGAGAGGAGATGTCACAAGGTCTTTGAGGGAAGAAACCAAGTGAACTAGACTGGGGATGCCAGTCGTAATCCACAGGGCTTTTATAGCATTGGCATATGTGCACAGACCAAGCTGTACGCTACTACATATGGTTACATGAGGATGGTAGTTAAAGGCATGATGCACACACATGGTGTGGCAGAATAGAAGAGAAGCATAAGTGTAAGAGTGTAATGGAAGCATAGAACGGAAATGAAAAGGAAGGTGCATGTGGGAACGAGATTGGATCTCGTGAGAGAATGCATATAACTAAATAGGGAAAGCGTCTATGAGCGCAAGAAGAAGAGTTACAAGTCCAGCGTATGTTGTAAGATAAGATAATTGCGTGGCTTGATAAGATAAGATTAGATAAGATAAAGAAAAAGAAATTGTCACTTCGTTACAGAGGCATTGCAGCAATTGCACTGACCCAAATAATATCATTGAATATGCTTCCCACATGCCTGCTCTGAAAGACCCAAAGGGCATTACGAACGATGAACGGGAAAAAATGCATGATTGGGCATCAAAAGACGCTCAGGCAAAGGCCTTAATCGATCGCAAAATAACGATCGTCATCACCAGCCACTTAAATGCATCCCAAACTGCCTGAGAGCAATGGAATCTCCTAGCTCAGCACTACTCACGAACCAACCTTCTGTCTCAATATGAACTTCGATGCAGAGTTTGTTCTGAGAAGTTAAAGGATGCAGAAGATGCTACTCGCTACATCGGAGTTTTTGAAGATGCTTGTCGTTGATTCATAGACATGGGAATCCCTTACTCTACAGAAGCATCAATTTTCAATCTACTGGAGGGCCTGCCAGAAGGAGTTAAATGGGAGATTTTTCGTGAGCTCACGATGAACAAACTCTTGCCATCTGCACCCTCAACCACCACCGGTGCTCCTGGGAACACCATACCCATTTTCACCTTCGACAATGCAGCCAAATTGCTCACAGAAAAGGCCAACTCAATAATTGGACAACGCAAACTAGCCACCCCCAGATCTGAGTATGCAAACACTGCATTCAACCAGAAACGGGAGGGAACGAAGTCTAATCCAGCTACGGGAGTGCGCATACATGGAAATAATCCACTTGGTGTATCTTGCACCAATGACTCTTGCATTGGTAAACAATGTGCGAATACACACAATTACAATCACTGCTACTGGCCTGGAGGTGGGATGATGGACAAAGCACCAGCTTGGGTGCGCGACAAATCAAAAGAAAAGACGGCAGCAGCGGTCACTCCCTCACCTCCCACCCATCAACGCAATCTCTCCTGTGCCTCGATCACTTTGCTTGAGGACAGACCCGAAAGCTCTTGTTTCATTGCATCCCACCTGACCACAATCCTAGACTCTGGCACAACATCCCACCTCATCATTGACAGGGGGTACTTCCTCAATTTTGCCCAAGAGAACCATCCTCCAGTGAAGACCGCGAACCAGGGGAGTCTTCTCACAACCGGTCGAGGAACATGTGTAATGGAGCTCATGCTCGGTGACTCCACCTATCGCGTAACACTGAAAGATTGTCTACATGCCCCCAGCACCATGTTGAACCTCATCTTGGTGGGACACATGCTACAAAAGGGTTGGGACTGCAACTTCATGGGCTCCGTGTCAGACTCCAGTCCTCACTGCAAATTGTCTTATCGTGGAAATGTCCTGGGGAATATTCGACTGTCTGGGACGCTCTGTTACCTCAACGCACATTTCCTTCATTCTGAGGAATTGGACTCTCCAATGATCATGTGGAAGGAGCTTTCCACTCTTCTGATCAACGAGACATGTGAATACACGAAAGTCGCCCTCACCTGAGACATCTGGCATGCCCAAATGGGGCACCCAGGTGGGAACTCCATCAAACATCTTCCTGTCGCTGCAACTGGGGTTTCTGTTGAATCAGGGAAACCGCTTGGACGTTGTGAGGCTTGCATTATCTCTAATCCACCCTCCAACACACCCAGAGCGATGAAAATGCTTGACCTGATCCACTCTGACCTATGTGGCCCATTCCCATTTCGAACCCTACATGGAAAACTCCATTTCATTGTCTTTCTCGATGACTACACTCATCTCATCAATGTTCAGCTCCTCGCCTCAAAAGATCAAGCGCTAGACGCGTGGAAAATTGTTAAAGCCCTTTGGGAGAACCACGCAGAACGTAAGGTCAAGGCATTTCGATCTGACAATGGAGGAGAGTTCATCAGTGCCGCATTCATGAAGAGTCTTCAGGATGCAGGTGTTACAATTTTCTGCTCCATTCTTCAAAACCTCTTTTCCTTCTTCGACTCGCCTTGATATTCCTTCGATTCCTTCTATGCAAACCATTATCCTTCAGACTAACGACTATGCTGTTGAAGCCCCGTATAGTCTTATGATTCTTTCCGCTTCGATAACCTTCTTCCACCTTCTGTCATCTTCTTTGATTTGTCATAACGTTCTCCAACCTTCTGTCGCATTCGATTAGGCTTCTATATAAACCAATCCTCAGACGATGTACTCCTTAATCTAGATCTACTCTGGAATATACCTCGTACCTCGTCTCTCGGATCTCTATAAGTCTCCTGACTACTTCGAGTGTCAGCTTCGTCCCTTGAAACCTTGAACCTCCGGTAGCTGCCTAGGCTACTTGTCTCAAGGAGACGTCTTCTCCTTGCCTTCGAAACCAAGAAACCCTTGACCCTAGAGTTTACGTTCGACCTTACCCAGGCTAAACGTAACAGCAGGTATCGAGCGCCAGCTTGCCTCCCCCTATGCTCATCAGCAAAATGGGAAGGCAGAACGGGCCCTTCGCACCCTTCAAGGATGTGCACTAGCCATGCTCAAAACAGCCAATCTCCCACCTGACCGGTGGGGAGAAGCTATCCTCATGGCAGCATATCTATGGAATTGTACAGAGTCTGTCTCTTTACCACCTGGCACAACCCCTTATGAGATGGTCAACAGTCGCAAACCCGACCTCTCGCATTTGTGGGTTTTTGGCTCCAAATGCTGGGCACGTATCCCCTCTGAACTTCAGACAAAGCTGGGCCCTCATCCTTGTCATGCGATCTTCATGGGCTACCCAGATGGTATCAAGGGCTACCATGTTCGTGATGTGATGACAGGGGCCTTCTTCATTGCTCGTGATGTGGAATTCGACAAGGGATTACCTGATCTCGTCCATGAATCAGACTCTGACGATGAAATGGACAACCAGTCCCAACACGAGGCCCCTACTCCCACTAGCCCAGCTGCCTCAGCTCCAGCGCCACTCCCACAACCCCTGCCTCTCCCTCACAGGTCCCTCAGGGATTGAAAATTGATGGAGAAGGGAACTGCTTGGGCTGCACAACTCGCAGCCACTCAAGCTCAACTCAATGCGCTGGAAACCCAGAGGGAGGCTGCAGTGGAGGAATCTGTTGGATGAAATCCGACATGTATGAATACCGGCCTAGTAGCTCAGTGGTTAGAGCTACCGGTGCAATTCCGGGTGGTCCAGGGTTCAATTCCCTGCTAGACCATTTATTTGGGTTTGCGCTGTTGACAGCTTGTCACACTTGTATCGCATAGTTGTGTGTGTGGAGTCACATGACTGTAGCGAGGTCACATGACCATATTGAGTTGCTGACTAAAGTTCAACAGAATCCTCAGCCAAAGGCATGAAAGTCTCATTGGAGGATGTTGATGCCTTGAAGCCCATCGAACAAAACAATGACATCTCGGACGCAATGGCGAACACCGTAATAGAGGAACAGGCGCATATCACACTATGATGTGACCAACGACGCAACCCAGCTGAGCCTGATTACGATATGGCCCTGCCCCCTGCAACCTACGAAGAAGCCATGCTGCGATCCAACTATGACCAATGGCTCGAAGCAATGAAAGCTGAACTGCAAACCATGCAAGACATGAACGTCTACAAGGTGACCAGGCTCCTGGAAGGTCACAAGGCCATCGGTTGTCGCTGGGTACTGGAATTCAAGGAGGACAACAAGGGAGGCTCTGCCTACAAGGCCAGACTCGTAGTGCAGGATTTCTCCCAGGTTCCAGGTATTGAATATGGTGCCACCTTTGCACCAGTCGTCAAGCTGGCCACAGTCTGTCTCCTTGTTGCCATTGCATGCCGGAACGACTGGGAAATTGACATGTTTGATGCCAAACGTGCATTTCTCTGGGGTGTACTCAAAGAGGAAATCTACATGCGTCAACCCAAGGGCTTCGAGGACGGGAACTGGAAAGTGCTCGTCTGGCTTATGCTGCGTACGATCTACAGACTCAAACAATCCGCGCTTGAATGGTATGAACAAGTCCGTGCTGTCATGGCCGACTTGGGCTTCACCAGATCCAAGTCCGACCATGCTCTGTTCTACTATGTGTTACAAGTATGGTGGACCCCCTATCATTTTCCTCTTCCGTGTCCTCTCCTGTGACACCCGACACTGCTTACCTCTCCCATTCAGGACAGACCCTCTTCTCTGAACTAGGACTTGACTCGGCAGTGCCAGACACCGCCTGGGCGGAACTATTAGAGACTGAGCTATTCTCTGATTCCGCCGTGCCTCCGGCCTCTTTTCATCTCAGACCCATTTAATCTCATACGCCTTCCTATTTCCTCCGAGATCAATCTTGGATCCTTTCCTCGCTACCTATTAATCTCGGACCCTTTTGCCTTTCTGTCCTGATCTCTCGCTCAGGACCTGTGTCCCCTCTCCATTGTTCAATCCATAGGGATTACTCTCTGACTCGTCTTCATTGTTCTCTTATTTAAGAACACGCCGGCCCTAGATTCCCCTAGGTAGTATCTAAGGTGGAGTTCCTCATGTACTTTCTCTCTAACCTTAATCTACGCCAATCTGCGTTGATCGAAGCTTGCTGTCGGAAGTGTTCCCTTCTCGACTTCTATTCTCCTGCTCGCTTCTCCCACGATCCCTTACACGGATACACCCTCGCCTCACGTCCCTCCTGTATAAGGAGTTACTCTGCAAGACTTCCTTGGACTCGTTGAGTGCCAAGGGTGTAGTCGACCCTATTGAGCTTTTGTTGACACACTCGTGTAACACTATGACGAGATCGACCAAGCAGCACAAGGAGTCCGTATTCATTGCCTCATTGGTTGGCATGTGGAAGATGGCATGGCGGTATCGAGCTCGAAACCCTTTTTGGGAGAGGTGAAGAAACGCATAGCAGAGTGCTTTGGGATCCAAGACCTTGGCCCAATGACAAAGTACCTGGGAGTTCAGTTCAAGCGGGATCGACCAGGACGAAAAATCTGGTTGCACCAATCTGAATACTGAAACAACCTTGAAGATCCTATATCAAAGGGATCCTAGGCTTATCACTAGAGACTGGAATGTGGACTTATGGAAGAGGCTTTATCTCAAGGGGAGAAACCAAGAGAACTAAATTGGAGGATGTCCAGTAGTTCCTTGGGGTTTATATACTGTGGCATAACGTGCACAGACCAAGCTGTACACTACTACATGTGGATATATTATGATGGTAATTAAATAAGTGCTGCACACACATGGTGTGGCAGAATGGAAGAGAAGCATAGACGGTTATTACCGTGTGAATGGAATGGAAGAACATATGGGAACAAGATTGGATCTCGTGAGAAGGTGCATATAACTAAATATGGAAAGTGTCTGTGAGCGCGAGAAAGGTAAAGATAATAGTTACAAGTCCACATCTATGTTGTGAGATTAGATAAACGCATGGCTTGATAAGATCAGATAAGATAAGATAAAGGAAAAAGATAAGATGAGAAATTGTCACTTTGTTACAAATACATTATAGAAAAAATATAGTGTAGTCACTAGATTAGTAGAGTACCACATACCTATAGAAAATGTATAGTGTAGTCACTGAAGAAAAGACTACACTACTAGTGTCCAAAATAAGGTATGCTTAAGTAAGCTACTGATGATGA
>JBBPQE010000830.1:0-11969 GCA_038092335.1 Boletus vinaceobasis
GCCTATGCCTACATGCCAAAGGAGCAGCGGGGGGAGGGGGAAATTCTGATCACACGGAAGGAAGTGCATCATGATAGGGTACATCTATGGACAACAGGCCTACAAACTCCTCGATGTTGAACGTCGAACTGTCATCACCAGCCATCATGTCACTTTTGATGAATCCGGACACATCTCCGATGTTGAGTCTGCTCTGTAGAATGCCCCTGCTGTTGAGGGACAGTGGGAGGGTCTCATTCCCGAGCATCTCCGTCTTCCCGATGATGATGATGAAGACAACCACTATCCACCCAACCATAAACCAGTGGAAGATATTCCTGCACCTCCAAATCCCATTCTGGAATGTCCTGTCAGCCCAGGCATTAAAGACCTCGCAGAGCACCTAGGTCAACTTCAACTGGCTCCAGCCCCAGCCCCAGCTCCTATTCTGAATCCCATTCCTGTTCCCAATCCCATTCCTGTTCCCAATCCCATTCCTGTTCCCAATCCCATTCCTGTTCCCAATCCCATTCCTGTTTCCAATCCCAATCCTGATCCAGCTCCCACTCTGGCCCCCGCTCCACCAATATGACGGAGCAACCAACAATGACAGGTAGCAAATAAAAACAAAGAATACGAGCATACCCTACAGGAAGAAGCTACAAGACGTGAAATCTGAGCACAAGCACCGAAACGTGCAGAACCAAGATCAGAACCTCCGGAACCCCAAAAAATACCTGGAGCATTCTCAGCCTCGATAGAAGACTTCATATTTGCTGGGGCTTCAGCCTCACCCTCCGAAGACTCACTTCCAAAAAACCTAAAAGAAGCTTACTCCAGAATAGACAAGGAACATTGGAAATCTGCTGTGGAAGATGAACTCCAAAGCCTGAACTCCAACCATGTCTATGAAACAGTACTCATTCCAGAGGGCGTAACTCCAATCACCTCAAAGCCAGTTTTTCGGATCAAACAGGATGAAAAAGGAAACATAGAATGGTACAAAGTCCAGATTGTTGCATGCAGATTTACCCAAAAGGAAGGGATCGACTACCAAGAAGTTTTTGCTCTGGTAGCAAACCTTGACTCCATCTGGACCCTAATTGCCTTAGCCGCAAAGTACGATCTAGAACTTGACCAAATGGATGTATCAACAGCATACCTAAATGGAGAACTGGAGGAAGACCTATACATGTTACCTCCAGAAGGTATTCCGATCCAACCCAGATACTGCTGGAGACTCCAACGATTGCTGTACAGACTTAAGCAAGCCGGTCAAACTTTGAACAAAACATTAGATCACAAACTCAGAGAACTTGAATTCACCCGCCTAGATGCTGAAACATGTCTTTATGTCTTCTGAAAAGATGGTCAAGTTTGTTTCCTAGTTGTCTACATAGATGACCTACTCCTAGCCGCCACTACCCAAAAATTCATGAACTCCATAAAGTCAAAACTCTCTGCCACATTCAAAATGCATGACCTTGGAGAAGCGAAGTACATTCTCAGAATTGAGATCCGACGAAACCACAAACTCCAAACCATCTCCTTGTGCCAGTCACAGTACTGCCGCACAATCCTAGAGTGGATTGGGATGTCCGGCTGCAAACCAGCATGGACCCCAATGACACACAGACTCCAACTCTCTGCAACCAATCCAGAGGATGACCGTGTTGTTCCGGAAATGATCATCAAAGGAAAACAGGTTTCGTACCTAACCGTTATAGGATCGCTCATGTACCTTATGCTCAGAACACGTCCAGACATTGCATATGCCATAGGTACTCTTAGCTGTTTTAGTGCAAAATCAAAACTCATACACTGGGAAACTGCCAAATACGTACTCTGATACATTCAAGCCACAAAGGACATGGAGCTCCGATTCAATGAATTGGAACTATCCACGGACATGGATTTCCATGGCTATTCTGATGTGGGTTGGTCACAAGACCCAGACAATTCACGCTCCACCTCCGGTTTCATATTCATCAGCAATCGCGGAGCTATATCCTGGTCAAGTAAGCTGCAAACTATGGTAGCCCTCTCCACTACGGAATCAGAATACATCAGACTTAGTAATGCTGGACAACACTTGGCTTGGCTCCAAACCTTTTTCGATGAAATAGGACAAACACAAAAGGCTCCCACAGAACTGCTTTGCAATAACCAAGCTGCCATCATCCTTTGTCATGATCCACAATTCCGAGCCCGGACAAAACACATCCAACGGAAGTATCACTTCATCCAAGATGATCTCGTTGAAAAGGGAGAGGCGATTGTTCAATATGTCTCAATCAAAGATATGGTTGTGGACATTCTTGCAAAACCACTTGTGAAAGAACAACATTGGAAGTTTGTCTGGGGTATGGGACTATGGCTACACTCGAGTGGGAGTGATAAAATACAAGCAACTCTGGAGAACGCTCCGGAGATGTAAAGTAGAACTCCAGAGGATTCCTCTGGAGTACTGTTACGATTCAATGGTACCCCCTATCTTTTTCTTCTTCTATGTCTTTCTTTCCTTGCAGAACTCGGTGACGTACTTCGCCAATTAACCAATTGTCTTTCTCTGAGATCTCTGAACGTTCTCTAACGTTCTACCTACCATTCCATAACATTCTTCGGATTCCCACCACTAACATTCTTCAGACTTCTATAACATTCTTTGGTCCTGAGAAACTTTGCTTACTAAATGTTCTGCTCCGAGTTCCCTACGAGGATTCCCTAACTTAGACCTACTTATGATTCCCTCCTACTTAGCAATCTATCCTTGTTCCTGAACTCTTGGATCTCTATAAGTCCTTGTCGTACTTTTGAGTCAACACTCCTCTGATTAGCTTGAACACAAGGAACTCTCGAGAAGAGAGAACCTCAGAACCTACGAGCTAGTAAAACTACGCTCTGAACTCGTCTAGGAACCCCTTAGACTGACATCTTCTTAAAGCAAGAGGAACTACCCTTGCTAAGGTTACCCCTTCGTCGCTGCTGAGCATCCTCAGTAACTCCTCGTCCTTGTCCCTCTCGCTTACCTAAGTGTACGGCTGGTCCTACCCAGGTCAACCGTAACAAGTACCGCTACTGCTCGGTAAAGACACTTACATACCTATCAGAATAGCATCAGGTTCGCATACTTTCTCAGTACGAGTGTGCCTTAACCACATACTATAAATTAGCTAGTTCTTTCATCTAGCACCTCAGTTGTTTCGCCTGACTTAGGCAGTGACTGAGGTGAGTAAGATCCCTTTGTACATATTACCTTAGTGTTAAGACCAGGTCAATCTCCTGGGTGAACTCCAGAACTCTGGAGTTTTAGGAGTCTCAGAAGGACTTCAGCTTCAGCTTATGTGCTGCGCCAAGCTTAGGTTCTGTCCAGTATTTTGGAGCGGAGGAGTGGAGAGATTTGGAGGATGTACGAAGATGGATTTGGGAGAATCGTATCTAAGTGGATTACAAGCTAAAGTACAGAGATCGTATGGGGGTTTATATACAGAGGCGGAGAGTCATATTACTAAGTATTGCTAAGAGTATTGGTAAGGAGTATGGAGTCAGATGTAAGGAAGCCGGAGCTATGCTCCTAAGTGAACACAGGATCGGAGGTATGTACAATGTGAAACTAATACTAAAGGAGAAACATAAACAAGAGTTACTATATACAGAAGTATATACGGATGTCCAGAACTCCAGAGATATGTCTCGCACAAGAACGCACCGGAGTTGGTCAGATGGAGTCAGAGTTGACTCGGATTTACAGCATATGACACTTAGACTAATTACCATAGCTCCAGACTCTCTCAGACTTTACAGGTAAATACACAGTCAGTTGTTTTGTCCGACTTAGGCAGCGACTGAGCTCCAGACTCTCTCGGACTTTACAGTTCCGCTCCTCTGGACCTTCAGACTTTAACAGCACTTAAGGTCTTTACTCTCCTCTCCGTCATCTCCAAAATCCGGGACACAACTCCGACAAGGGTGCACCACACAAGGTGAAGCCAATGTCCCAAATACCTCGAAAACAACTCTGGACGTTCTGGAGTTCAACTGGAGATTGCGTACTTAACAACAGCTTGGTTTGTGCGCATCATGTTGCACTATATAAACCCCAAGGAGCCCACTGGATGTCCTCCAGTTTGGTTCTCTTGGATTCTCCCCTTGAGACAAAGTCCCCTTCATAAGTCCCTTCCATAAGTCCCCTCACTCCTGAGTTCAGTGATTAGCCTAGGACCCAAAGCCTTAAGGTCTTTTAGGTTGTTTCAGTGATCAGCAGCATTCTGATTTTCAAATCTACATCTGACCACTTACTACTGCCTATTGATGGGGAAGCAGCAGTAGGCATGCTGATCAGCAGCATCCTCATTTTAATCCACATCAAACCACTTACAGACTATCAATGGGAGAGCAGTAGGAGGCATGGTGATCAGTACCATTCTGATTTCAAATTCAATCAGACTACTTACTTCCTATCAATGGGAGAGCAGCAGGATGCATGGTGATTAGCAGCCTTTTGATTTCAAGTTCACATTAGACCACTTACTCACTATCAATGGCAGAGCAAAAGAAGGTATGGTGATTAGCAGCATTCTCATTTCAAATCCACATCAGATCACTTACTCCCTATTAATGGCAGAGCAGCAAGAGATATGGTGATCAGCAGCATTCTCATTTCAAATCCACAGAGCACTTACTGCCTATCAATGGGAAAGGAGGCATAGTGATCAGCAGCATCCTCACTTGAAGTTCATATCAGACCACTTACTGTCTATCAATGGGAGAGTAGCACAAGGCATAGTGATCAGCAGCATTCTGATCTCAAATCCATAGCAAACCACTTACAAACTATCAATGGCAAAGCAGCAGTAGGCAAGGTGATCAGCACCACTCTGATTTCAAATCTCAATCAGACCACTTACTCCCTATCAATGGGAGAGCAGCATGGTGATTAGCAGCATTCTGATTCCAAATCCATATTAAACAACTTACTATCTGTCAATGGGAGAACAACAGAAGGCACAGTGATCAGTAATATTCATATTCCAGATATATATCATATTACTTACTGCCTATCCATGGGAAGCAGCAAGAGGCACGGTGATCAGCAGGATTCTGATTTCAAATCCACATCAGATCACTTACATCCTATCAATGGGACAGCAGAAGGAGGCATGGTGATTAGAAGTATTCTCATTTGAAATCCATATCAGACCACTTACACAAACTGGTACCTTACTAAGTGACAATTAGAAACTCTACCTATAAGCTAAGGACCCTTTATTTAGTTTATTTAATTTATTTGTATCAAGAGCAAGGCAACTTGAACACCCAACAACAATTTTAGATTCAATATATGTATCAGTATCAATCTGCTTTAGGATTCTATTTACTTTGATTACAATAGTTGATAGTGATAATGGCCAATCAAGTCTATGATCAAAAGCCAAGTTTGACAGAACATATGGCCACATTGGGAGTGAAAATACATTCTTATTTAAAATGTTCTCAGGTGGATTAATAATATTTGTAGATGTGACTCAAATACACTACTTCTCCCATCCAAAGGGAGTGATTAATCCAATTCATCTTCTACCATTTGTTATTAAAATCTTAAAATCTACTGAACTCTTTTAAGATAAAACCAATAATATTAATATTAATATTAATATATTAAGGTTATATATTTAAAAGAGTATTATATATTTTATAAGCTTATTTTCTTTATATTTCTAATAAGATAAATATAACATCTGAATTAATATTTATAAGAAATATTACTCATAATATTGATTACATATAATCAAGTTTTAATTAGAAAACTCAGATTAAAAAACAAAGAAAAAACAAAGAAAAACAAGTTACTAAGAATCAAAACACTATTAAACACATCTAGAAAGCTAGAAAAAAGATAAATACAATAATATATTTAAGAATAAAATATAAAATATTATTTTATATTTTTCTTTTTAAGAATATTAAGAATTATTACTTTATTAATAATAGAATCTTATATCATGTTAAAATTTTGATTTACATTTTTTAATCTAGAATTTATATTTATTTTAGATTGTGTATTTAATTGTTCTTTTGATGGATATTACTATATCTATGATCATTTTCATTTAGTTTGTTATTATTAATTTATATTCTTATGATTTGGGTTTTTCTTAAATGTATTATAATACCCACTATTTTGAGTTAGACTACATACTACCAATTGGAGAGTAGCAGGAGACATGGTAATCAGCATCATTCTCATTTCAAATCTTCATCAGACCACTTACTGCCTATGAATGGAAGAGCAGCAGGAGGCATGGTGATCAGCACCATTCTAATTTCAAATCAGATCACTTACTGCCTATCAATGGGAGAGCAACAGAAGGCATGGTGATTAGCTGAAGCGAATAGTGGGATCGCTTTAGCAGATACAATGATTGGCTGAGTGAACAACAACCAGAATGATGAGTATGGATGATAAGACGTGTAGAGAGATAAAAGCGTAGACGCACGTAGTCTTGTAGGATATCACGTTGATCCCGTAATCCGTTCTGGGTTTCAGTAACCAGCAACAGATGCCTTGCGAGGACATTGAGTGACTTGCTTAGCACTCAAGCTATTGGCAAATGTAGACACCAATAAACGAACTGGGGAGAGTTCGTCTAGAGGGCCCAGTATTTATACAGTTGTGCTAGGCGCACAGACCATGATACAAAATAGGTACAAGTACATATATGGAAGGTAAAGGGCGTAGGGTATGATGTCATGTGGAAATGGAGTGACTAAGGAATAATGGAATGATATCATGGACTGCGATAAGGAATCTAGAACATGGAGATTAAAAGAATGAGGATACCATATGGAGTCTAGATGTGGAAGCTCGGACCGAAGTCTAGAGCGTGTGATAGGAGTAAGAAGGAATGTGATATAAAGGAAAGGTTACCACAGTCACGTGATAGGTCATGTAACATGATAAGATAAGATAAGAGTGTCTGATAGAGAACGGATGATCAGTAGTAATGATCAGTAGTGAACGTTTAAGTAAAAAGAAAGAATGAAACGATGAAGTGCAACGATTCGTTACATTAGCAGCATTCTCATGATAAATCCACATTAGACCACCCACTTCCTATCAATGGGAGGGCAATGGGGGAAATGGTGATCAGCAGCATTCTCATGTCAGATCCATATCTGACCACTTACTGGCTATCAATGAGAGAGCAGCAGAAGGCACGGTGATCAGCAACATTTTAATTTGAAATCCACATTAAATCACTTATTTGCTATCAATGGGTAAGCAGCAGGAGGCATGGTGATCAACACTCTTCTGGTTTAAAATCCACATCAGACCACTTACCTCCTATCAATGCAAGAGCAGCAGGTGGCAGTCTTATTAGCAGATTTCTATTAATGGAAAGCATAGCACACAATCTCATGATCAACACATAGCTTCAAATTGCACAACTGATGACTTACAAACTGTCATTGAAATACCAGTTGTTGAGGTGACCAAAATTATTAATCAAATTATGTTTTCATTCATATCCCACTTACTTTCTTGATGGATACAGGCATAGATATGAAGCCCTTAGTTGGCATTTTTCAGATACTGTATAACCTATTCACTCACTCCCTACCATGTTATATGAAACAAATACCACCTTATTAGCTGCATTCTTTCACTACATTTCAGATTACTTACTGCCTGATAATGCCAAAAATTCCAGTAGGCATGAAAGACATCTGTTACAAATATGTTGCTTTGCATGTACCCATGCATGACTTACTCCCTTTGAATTCAAATTCAAAATGATAATAAATCATCAATAACAGATATACAGTATATCCAGCAAATTGCTCACCTTCTATTAATGCAACAGTAGATGTTACATTAATGTTTTTGTTTTAATACACCACTTACATACTATTAACATGTGAGTTTATCAAACTCCAACACATGATATGTCACATACTTTCTTTATGGACAGAATGAAACAAACAAACAGTTAGCTGTTTACAATTTCTTGTTATGATAATTACCTAACCATTCAAGCACATGCTCACTTTTTATCTTGATAAAATTTTGAGTGATTCAAAATCTTACCTGTGTGTGTGGGAACCAACTTGCCAATGCCTCATTGAGATCAAGATTTTTGCCCCCCATGGCCCTGTAGTCAGTATAGGGCACCAAGACACTTTAAAGTATCATATACCTGTATACATCTCTTTTACACTCAAAAGCTATCCCACTCACTGTCTGACTGCATACTCAATGCATAGCAGGATATTCTTTTCCTGTGCTGTAATCAACAACATTTGCAATAATGCATCATTCAATGCAGCTGCAGTCTGTGCCAACAATATGTTACATCCTGTGTTAGATGTATCCATCTCTGATAATATTATCAATAGAATAGAACTGAGATGAGACTATATAGATACAAACTTTCCAGTTTCACATATGCCTGTGGAGGAAATGCCATATTGCACAGATTCCCCCATACATTGTGCTTGGCAAAAATCTCTTCAGCATGTTTTCTCTGCATCACAAGCTGGTCTTCTGGAGCCAATGCTAGGTCTTCCAGCTGGAATGCCTGCATCACAAGTGCATCCCATTTGGTGAAGAGCACCACCACTGGAACTAGTACCCAAACCCATGAGCTCAGAAAGACTTATGAAGTAGAATCCACCATCTTTTCTGGTATTATATTCAGAAAAGAATCTTTCCTCTGCAACTGTAATAGCATGATGATGCTGATCCATTGGAATGCAGTACCTGCATATATTAAACTTGTCAGAACCTATGTATGTATTACAATATGCCCACTCACCATATAACATAGATCCACTGCTTGAGGAAAGTTGTACCTGCACGCTCTCTGATAAAGTACTTGTTATGACCAAGAACATTCAAAGTGAGGTTATGGGCAGAAGACTCAAAATACCGAAGATGGGGAGTAATCTACATGGAGTGCCTACTTATATACTAACTACTAGAGTCGCTTACTAAGTAATAGAATCCGAGAGAATGTTGTGGAATGTTCTACGAGGTTAAAGGGTATGAGATCATTGGTGAGTAAGCGATGACGTAGGTATGACGTTGGGGCCTGGAACGGCCTAGACTTGGTAAAGGGGAAGATAAGATAAGATAACGGAAGGAAAAGATAAAGAGTCCGCGATGGTTACGATAGGGGTTTTAGAGGTTTTAAGAGTATCATTTCATTACCCCCTTTTCAAGGTTCATCGCGGTCGATAAGAATACCTTCGACATGTGGTTCTGCGTCGGGCGCAGGGATTTTGAATAATCTGTTGGGCAGACGGTTAAGGGTTTTTGCGAACGACTTGAAGTCGGGATTAAAGAAGAGCGCTGTGTGGGTGGACAGACACAAGGAGCAGTCACATGGTTGTGATGAGCGAACTGCTTGGGGATGTCTCTTGTGGAATCATTCAACGGTGGCTTTGGCCCCTTTAAGATTCTCCTTTGGTTCCCACGTGTGGTCTTCTTTGGGATAGTTCTTCCAGTTGATGAGGTACTCTGTTTTCCCTCGGTGTTTTCTGGAGTTGATGACGTCGTTGACTTTGTACATTGGTTTGTTGTGTACAATAGTTGGGGGCGGCGGCGTTGGTTTCTGTTGGGATGGGAACTTGGGTTGGCGGTAAGGTGTGAGGAGTGATTCGTTGAATGTCGGGTGTACGCCCTTCATCCCTTGTCCGAGTTCCAGTTGGTACAACGTTGGCGAGACCTTTTTGATGACCTTAAAGGATCCATGACATTTGTCGTAGAACTTCTTCGTTGGTCGATCTGTGCGGAGATTGGTGCTGTCTAGGAGTACCAAATCACCGGGTTTGAATTCTTGACTAGGTCTAGCCTTTTTGTCGTACTGCTTTTTCATTTGCTCCGCCGCGAGCTTTAAGGCTTCATGTGCCTTGCCCTGGTGAAGCTTCATCTTCTCTACGAAGCGTGATGCTTCCTTGTTTCGGACTTCGATCTTCTTGGAGCCGATTCGGGGTTGCTGTCCATAGTTTAGGATGAATGGGGAGTAACCAGTTGCCGAAGTGGTGTTCTGGTTGTGAGCGAATTCGGCTAGTGCTAGCCACTCTGCCCAATCGGTCTGTCGTTGGTTGACGTAGATCCGTAGGTATTGTTCGATCTCCCTGTTTATCCGTTCTGTTTGTCCATTCGTTTGAGGGTGATAAGTGGTGGACAGATTGCCTTCGATCTTCAAAAGAGCGTACAAGTCCTTGACGAACTTTGATACGAATTGAGGACTGCGGTCTGAAATGACTTTCTTGGGAGTGCCGTGGAGTTTAAATACGTGGTCACAGAATATCTTGGCGACTCCCAAGGCGGAGATGGTGTGAGACATGGGGAATGCATGAATCATTTTTGAAAACCGATCGATGACGACCAGTATAGCCGTTTTCCCTTCTGATTGTGGTAGGGGGCCGATTATATTGACTGAGATGATCTCCCAAGGGGCGTTTGGGATTTCATTTGGGTTTAGTGGCGTCTTCTTTGGGTTCATCATTGGTTTTGTCCTTTGGCATGCATTGCAACCGCGTACGTACGACTCGATATCCTTTTGCATTGTGGGCCAGAAATATTTGGCGCAAATAAGATCGAGGGTGCGTCTTGTGCCTGGATGACCAGCGAGAGGGTGGTCATGGTTTTCCTGAAGGATTCTTTCTCACAGGGACTGGTCGTATGGAACATATAAAATGTCCTTCCAGTATACTAATCCTTCCTTCAGGGTCCAATGGGATGATGGGTCCTTAAGTCTGTCGATCACAAAGGGCTCTCGCTTGTTTTGTGCTTCTCGGATCGCTTCTTCTATATCGAGGCGAGAGGATGTGCAAAGGTGGGTCTGACAATTTTCTTGGCACGGTGTGAAGAGTGAATCGGGTAGGAGGATCTTTTGTTTATTATCCGCATCTACCCCCTTTTCATACTCAGGCATTCATGATAAGGGGTCTGCTGGGTTGCTTTTCCCTGGGCAGTGCTCAATATGGAAATGGTACTCTTGTAGGGTTAACTGCCACCGTGCTTGTCGGTATGTCAGATCTTGGGGTTTTCTGAAGAACTCGAGGTTTTTGTGATCAGTTAGGATGAGGAAAGGTTGTTTTGCGCCTAGTAGGTATTGATGCCATTCCTTGAGTGCGTACATGATGGCGGCGAGTTCTTGATCGGCCGCGTGGTAATTCCTTTCCGCGTCACTTAATGCTCGAGATATGTAGGCAACAGGGTGCCATTCACCGTCCTGCTTCTGAGAGAGAATTGTGCCCATGCCAACACCAGATCCATCTGTCTCTGAAACAACCACAAAGATCGATAGCTAGATCCTTAGGTCATGACACAAGATCCTAGTAGGAAGAGATAGAGAGGAGGGGATATCACTTAGATCTTTATGGGAAATGACCAAGTGAACTAGACTGGGGATGCCAGCCGTCGTCCACAGGGTTTATATAGTATTGGCATATGTGCACAGACCAAGCTGTGCGTGAGAGTACATGGCTACATAAGTACATAGGGGAACGGAGATTAAATACTTGCTGCACACACATGGTGTGGCAGAATGGAAGAGAAGCATATCGTGTGAATGAAATGGAAGCATAGGACGGAGATGAAAAGAAGTGCATACGGTAATGAACGTGTGAACGAGATGAGATCTCATGAGAACGTGAATATAACTATAAGCGTCTATGAGTGCGAGAGAAGAAGAAAGGAATGTTACAAGTCCAGCATATGTTGTGAGATTAGATAAACGCGTGGCTTGATAAGATTAGATAAGATAAGATCAAAAGAAAAGATAAAGAGTGAAATTGTCACTTCGTTACAGTCTTGATGCGGAACTGATTGTCGTCTCTTGGCATGGCTAGTGCGGGGGCACTGGTTATGGCGTCTTTTAATCTCTCAAAAGCTTTCTGGCATTCTTTACTCCATTCAAAGTCACAATTTACCGACGTGAGGGCATTTAGGGGCTTCACTATTTTGGCATGGTTATTAA
>JBBPQE010000831.1:0-11964 GCA_038092335.1 Boletus vinaceobasis
CTTCATCTCTGAAATCCTTGAACCACCGGTAGCCGTCTAGCTACTCGAACCACGATCAAGGAGACGACCTCTCCTTCTCTGAATCCTTGAACCATTGGTAGCCGTCTCGCTACCTGAACCCTTGACCCTAGAGTCTACGCTCGTCCCTACCTGGGCCAAGCGTAACAGAGTGTGTGATAGGAGTAAGTAAAGAATGTGAAGTAATGAAGGGATTACCACGGTCATGTGATAGATCATGTGACATGATAAGATAAGATAAGAGTGTCTGATAGAGAACGAATGATCAGTAGTAGTGATCAGTAGAGAACATTAAGTAAGAGAAAGAATTGAAACAATGAAGTGCAACGATTCGTTACAATATATACTAAAGGGAAAGGTGCACAGACCATGCTATGCTATAGATAAGATGGGAGGAAACATCTAAGTATGGTAAGGAATGTGGGATATAATAGGAAGGTAGAGATAAGGAGGGAAATGGAGTCGTCTAGACTCACAGAGATCAAATAGGGCTGGAGGTAGTGAGGTATGACGTATGGTGATGTCATAATGACATCAGGAGTCTGGAGTAGTCTAGATCATGACGTTATGGAAATACAGAGATAGAGAGAGGGGAGATGAGATAGAGAGAGGAAGGTATCATGTGATGGGGAATCGGGGGATCGTGGGAAGAGAGGAGGTTCTCAGGGTCACATGATGGTTGTCGTATAGTATGAAAGGGAATACGAGAGGGATTGTATCCCGTCTCTAAGGGGTTACTATGACAAAGTTAAGGAAGGTTAGAGCGATGTCATAACAGCGTCACATCCCAAGAAACCCCTAAAGACCTCGTTTCACTCGAAGCATTATTTGACTCAGGGGCTAACACTATCTTTATTGATACAAAGTGGGTCAAGAAGAATAAACTTCCCCTTCGAAAGTTACACAATTCTGTTAATGTTTCCAATGTGGATAGCACAAAGAACTCAGCTGGAAAGATTATGCACTCTGCCAATATCATAATTGACTTCAAGGGTCACAAGGAACGCGTTACTGCAGAAGTTACAGACCTTGGACAGAATCATCTGATCCTCAGCTACACATGGTTAAAACATCATAATCTGGAGATAGATTGGAAAATAGGCTCGGTTACGCTTACATGCTGTCCCAGCCACTATCACATGCTTCAAGAGAAGCCTGTCTTTATCTGATTGCTTGAAAAGGAGGAAGAAGATCTCCAGTATCAGATTCAAGTGACCCTAGAATATCTAGAAAAACCAAAAACATAAGAAAAGAGCTTATGGAAGCCAAGATGGTTCCTAAAGTGTATCACGATTATCTAAAAGTATTCTCAAAAGGAGAGAGCGAACGGATGCCAATCCAAAAGCCCTGGGACCACGCTATTGATATGAAGGATTGCTTCGTTCCGAAGAAAGGCTGATTGATATTGCTCAGTCCCACAGAGCAAGAAGAAGTGATGGTGCTCATTGATGATCAGCTCAAGAAGGGCCTCAAAATCTCCACAAACATCACCTGTGTTTTTTGTGCCAAAGAAAGATGGCAAGAAGCAGATGGTCCAAGACTACCACTATCTTAATGAGCACATGGTCAAAAATAATTATCCACTACCATTGATTGGTCAGCTGGTCGATAAGCTCAAAGGAGCCAAGTTATTTATGAAAATGGATCTACGATGGGGATACAACAATGTCTGCATAAAGGAAAGAGATGAATGGAAGGCTGCTTTCGTTTGTTTCCACAGTGCTTATGAACCCCTCGTGATGTACTTCGGGCTATGCAATAGTCCCGGAATGTTCCAAGCAATGATAAATGAAATCTTTGCTGACATGGACAACGTGGTTGTCATCTACATCAATGACCTAATGATATTTACAAAAACTGAAAATCAAGAGGAACATGATGAAATCATGCGAGAAGTACTTTGCCATCTTGAAGAAAATGATCTCTTCGTAAAACCAGAGAAATGCACTTTCAGTAAGACCAAGGTAGACTTCCTTGGCATGATTGTGGGTAAAGATAGTATTTGCATGGATGATACCAAGGTAAAAGCTATTTTGGAATGGCCCATTTCCACAAACATAAAAGGAGTTAGAAGCTTCCCCAGCCTAGCCAACTGCTATAGGAGGTTTATCAAGGATTACGTGCAAGTCGCACGTCCATTAAATGACCTCCTTAAAAAGGAAATCAAATTTGAGTGGACTTCCGCTCAACAAACAGCATTTGATATGCTAAAAGAAAAGTTCACCACTGCGCCTGTTCTGGCATATCCAGACAATGATTGTCAGTTTTGTTTAGAAACAGATGCATCAGACTACACTACAGGGGCAGTCTTATCTATTCTCAAAGAGGAGAAATATTATCTATAATCTGCGCCCTGGAAATTTGGCGTCATTACCTTGAAGGAGCAAAGTTCCAATTTGAGATTTGGAATGACCACACAAACCTTCAATATTTTATGAAATCTCAAGATGTGAATGGTCAGCAAGCCCAATGGTATCAATGGTTGACATGGTTCAACTTTGTTTTTGTCTACAAGCCTGGAGCTACAAACATAAAAGCAGACATATTAAGCCGTCGCGAGGATCATGCCCATGGAATCAAAGAAGATAACAAGGGTATTGTCATGATCCTGCCAGAGCAGATATGGACTCAGATCCGAGTTGAAATTCACGATGAAGGTGAACAAATTCTCAAACTCATGAAAAGCAAAACAATACTGCTCAAAGAGAGTGAGGTCACAGCCCTATGTAAAGAGCACAATGTGTGCCGGGTTGAAGAAATGCTATATTGGGAAGACAAGATCTATGTTCCTGATGATGATGAAATAAAAATGAAAATTCTAAAGAACTGCCATGACTCTCCAGTCGCTGGTCATCCAGGTCTTGCTAAAATGCTTGGCCTTATAGAAAAGAGTTACTGGTGGCCCAAGGGATTTTACATCTGCCCCTATGTCAGGGTTATGACTCGATCCTGGTGGTCATAGACTGCTTCTCAAAAGAAGCAATTTTTATTCCCACGACGAAGACAGTAACCGCACTAGACACGGCGAAACTTTATCTTCACCACATGTGGAAAAATCACAGTCTCCCATGTTCGATTGTATTGGACCATGGCCCACAATTCACCTCGCAAGTGATGCGAGAAGTGTCCTCTAGATTGGGGATAATGATTAAATTATCCACCGCTTTGCACCTGCAAATGGACGGGCAAATGGAACAGATGAACTGAAGTCAGCTTTAAAGGGCAGAGATCCAGAGAGAATATAATTAACCATAATGACAAATAAGATTAGATTGATAACATTCCAATACATCCATTCCTTATCTACATTACTACTTCTTCAGAGCTGTAAGAGTGGAATTCAACATCTATGTGTCCATTCTGTACTGCACCATGATGTTATGGTTGTTACTCTGTGTAACAATTAGTAACAATTTCACAGAGAAGATATTCTGCCAGTTCCTTACCAATCACATGTTCTTATGACCACGTGTTACTGTGGTTCCTTGTTGATTGTCAGTGATAGCAGATAGGAAGCTGGCATGAACCATGGACAGGTCTTCCCTCTTCAAGGAGAAAGCTATTTAGGTTGAAGTCTGATCTTCTGGGGATAACCAGGTGGAAGGAGTCTATGGGTTGTTGACTTGGGAGAATCCCTACATCCGGGGGTGATGTGGGGAGATCCTTGACTACTTAGGGAATGAAGCAGTGGGAGCTTCTTGATAGAAGATCAAGAGGCTGCTTAATGATGATCATTATGAGAGCTAATGATGTTGAGTGTTACAAACAGAAAGAAGTGAGAAGGAGCTTCTATTGGCAAGAAACCTTTAGAATCACCTTGATTGTGTGAGATCTAGGTTAGAGTTATGTTACAGGCGGAACTCTAATATATATACTACCTGAGTAGTTTAGGGAAGGCTTCCAAGACTGAATAAGAAGAACAATAGGTGTCCTAAAGAGGGCCATAAGATCAACGACTCAAATGGGAGAACAATGGAGAAAGAGATAGCTGTGAGAGAAGACCACAGCAGCAAAGAAAGTCATAGATTGAAAATGGGAAGGACCCAAAATGGAATAGAGTCTGATCAACAGTATCAGACTCAATAGATAGGAAAGGAACGATGCTAAAATGGAAAGAGACTGAAGAAGTTAAAAACTCCGAGATAAATCTGGTCAAAGACAGATTTGGTTTATAGAAACCGTAAAGGCTGTTGCCTTATGGTTGAGGATAGATCTGATCTATCCATCAGTTTGATGGCATGGGGAAATTGGACATCCCTTCTGGTATCCAGATCAGGATGGATCTGGAGTGTATAGGAGAGCATGGCGGGTGTGGATAGAGGAGGGTCAGAACGGCCCCTATAGGTGGGTCATAGAGTAGGAAAGGAGTGACCTCCTTGGTGGGGCAGTCCCTATCTGTCAATGGTGGTTCAAAGGTTGAGCGACAGATTAGAGAGAGGAAATATAGGGGGATCTTCAGAAGGAGTCTGATGTGGACCTGAAGTGAGGATGTCATTGAATGGACAGGAGGCATTGAGGTTAAAGAGGGCTCCTTTGTAGCTGATGGGGTATTGCAGGTTCCCTTCAGGGGAAGGTTTGAAGAAAAGTGTTATCCATAATGGATATCACATTTGTAACAGCTCCCAGGACCTGCCCAGTCGATCTGAATGATGTGTATATCATTCAGGTGTGCCAGATCACCCTCAATGCCCTTCAACCACACCAATTTGCCAAAATCTCCTCCTGGCACAATATCTCAAGTTGGCAGCTTCAGATTGTCAACGCACTCATTTGGATCGTTCCCAAGGCATTCCCCATTGGTATGGATGCTACCTTCAATGTTGCCATGTGCTGTTTTGACTTCATCATCTTCTAATGATCCAAACTTGCCTATATTGCCTCCTTACCCTTTAACTTGATTTGATGCAATCTGTTATGGTTGACCTGGATAGGACCAGCTGTAGACTTAGGTAAGTGAGGGGAACTAAGATAGGGAGCTACTGATGATACTTAGCAGCGACGAAGGATGATCTTAGCAAGGATAGTTCCTCTTACTTTAAGAAGGTTTTAGTCCAAGGGAGTTTCTTGGTGAGTTCTGTGTGTAGTTGTACTAGCACATAGGTTCAAAGGTTCTCCCTAAAGAGATTTCCTGGGTTTTGAGGTAATCAGAGGAGTGTCAACTCAAAAGTACAATGAAGTCTTATAGAGATCCAAGAGAGTTTTTGACGATGAGGATAGATTGCTAGGTAGGAGAAAATACTAAGTAGGTCTAAGTTAGGGAACTTGTTGTAGTGAACTCGAAGGTTTATATATGTGGGTTTTATGATGACTAAGTGGGAATGTTTTAGAACTATACAGAAGGTGAAAGAATGTTCTAAGACATTAGTAGGTGAAAGTCCCTGAGAACCTTAGAATGTTTAAGGAAATCTGAAGAACATTTAAAGGTGGGAACCTGAGGGAAGGTTATGGAAGGCAATGGAACGTTAGGGAACATTCAGATGAAAAAGATAATAGAAAGAAAAATCAGTTAGGCGAAGTATGTTACCAGGTTTCACAAGAAAGGTAGACATGGTTTAAAAAAAGAAAGAAAAAGTTAGGGGATACCATAAATCATAACATTACCCCGTTTTTATAGTACAAGTCCATGATGAAGTATCTTCAATTGTAGGTGGCAGGGGAGCCAGTGATATTTCCCCAGGCAGTAGCATCATAGATGTCATCGTCTTCATTGATAGGAGATGGAGAATGACGATGACGAGTTGCATGAGAATGAGGAGGAGGGACTCTCCAAAGGGAGTGTTGAGAAGATGAGGATAAATGGGAAGAAGAGGAGTTAGACCAGGCATTCCTCTGAAGAGGACAGAGACATTGGGGATGGTTGGGGGCCCATCGCAGACAGATGGGGCATTGGTAAAGATTACGATTGATCGTGTAAGTGGCTGAGACGTCAGCAGATGAAACAAGTATGATTAAATTGAGGATGAGCTTGGAGGAGGGCGAAAGTTCCGTTGCCTCCAGTCCACATGGAATCAACTCGTTCGAGAAGGTTAAGTTCATTGGGGAGTAAGGGAGAGGACAAGGCAGACAGGGTGGAGCAAGTTTGAGCTGACATCAGTGGGAATGGGGTGGTATTAAGAAGGGTGGTGAAGCGGTTAAGCTCAGCGAGGTAGTGATCAATATCTTTGACGAATTCTAGCATTCCCATTTGGTAAAGGGCAACGGATAGGCCCACTTGGATTTCTCGTTGGATTTCTCCAATGAAGATACTGGTGAGGGACATGTGAGCATCATTACAAAGATGGTCTGCAGCAAGACAAAGGCGGGTGTTACGCTTGGCCCGGATAAGGACAAGCGTAGACTCTAGGGTCAAGGGTTCAAGGTTTCAGAGATAGAAGGAGAGGTCGTCTCCTTGAACGTGGGTTTGAGTAGCAGGACAGCTACCGGTGGTTCAAAGGTTCAAAGGACAAAGCTGGCACTCAAAGTAGCCAGGAGACTTATCGAGGTCCAGGGGACGATGTACGAGGTATATTCTAGAGTAGATCTAGGTTAGGGATACATCGTCATAGGATCAATTGTATATAAGGGCCAATGAAATGTAATATAAGGTTAAAGAACTAGTGATGACAAATGAAGAATGTGGTGGAATGTTAAGGAAGATTCCTTAAACGGTACAACTCAGGTAAATCTGAAGAAGGAAAGAGAAGGTCATTGAATCAAGAAAAAGACCATGCGGGGCCCTAACGGCATGGTTGTTGGTCCGAAGGTTAAGGGTTTTCATAGGCAAAAGGAAAGCAACAAAGAAAGGAGAAAATGGATCGTAACAGCGGGTGGTCTGAAGATACACCCTTTGAAGGGCTTAAAAAGGGAATCCCACATTCAGGTAGGAATTAAGGGGGAGAGCGATACGAGAATCAATTAAGAAAGAGTGGAGGTGTCGAATATCGTCGCCAGTGGGGAAGTCCTCATGCATTCTATGAGTGAAGGAGGGAATGTCAATGGAATGTATACCGGATTGAAAAGTAGCAAGGGAAACAGGAGGAAAATCTATCAAAGGTGAATGTCTATCCCAACAAGAAAAAGGTCCCCATTTAGGGGTAGCAGTGCAAGAGATATCATCAATGATAGGAGCTTTTTTGATGGTGATGCAGTCAATGAGAGGAGTGTTGTTGATGAGGGTGGCATTGGTGGTGAGAGAGGAGATGAAGGAGATAGATGGCATAGTTGAGACAGTGGAAGTAGAGGTGACAGTGTTGGGAGAAGGGGAGCAAATGAAAATAGCCATTGTTTTGAAGTAGAGTTTGTTAGGAGTGGTTCCTGGTTGGAAAGGTGGAGGAGTGAAGGGTTTTATATTCCTTCAAAGTGGACTTGGCATGTTTCAAGTCCTGCTTGAATAACCAGGAATCTTCTTCAGTGATGTATTTCTTCCATCGGATGAGATAGGAACAGGAAGATGGAGGTTCGCAGTGGCATAATATCTGTTCTATTTCATATTCTTCTTCTCCAGCAATAAGGTCAGGTGGAGGTGCGGGGAAGTTCTTTTCATGAATGTCATTTTCGTGATAGGGAGATAAGAGGGAAGCATGGAACACAGGATGAATTTTCCATGTGGAGGGAAGGCAGAGTTGGTAGGCGATCGAAGATAAGACCTAAGTGATGGTGAAAGGTCCTTTCTGTTTTGGAGTGAATTTTGGGTTGGTGACACATTGTTTGAGGTTTTGGGCTTCAAGCCAGACTTTGTCTCTGTTTGGGGATTCTGATAACGTCAACATCCATGGCATCAGGGTCTTGAATTTTTGGCGGGGGTTGATATGAGGGGCAGTTAGACTGTTTGGTAGGGTGGGAGATCCCCTTCACTCTTTTCCATTGAGTGGTGAAATGGACAGTGAGTTCTTGCCATTTCTTGATGATGGTGGGGATGGTTTCCATGGCCATGATTTTATTTATGAGTGCGATGGAGATTCCTTTCTTAAAGTAATTGATAAGGACATGTTCATCCTTGATGTTGGTGACGGTGGCTTTGCTTTTAAAAGTGGAGATATATGAAGAAAGGGAAGGGTCATATAATCTGTCTTTCTTCTTCACCATCCTTGTGTTGGATAGCCAGTTGAGAGTGTTTCCAACTGTATCTTGGTGTTCGAAGGCAGTTTTGAACTCTTTGATAAAATCTCCAAAGGTTCCTAGTACAACGGTGGTGCCTACAATAGCAGCTTGTCAATAAGTAAGGGCCCAGGTGAGAGCTATCCTAGTTTCATGTAAGAAAGTGCGAAGGTGATCTTGGCATTGGACTTGTAAACATCTTCATTCACTTTCAGGTAGAATTGGACATTGTGGAGCCAGGAAATGGCATCTTCATAGGAACCATCATAAGGTTCAGGGGCTCTGAGGCAGAGTTCAACAGGTTTAGTGGTGGTGGTCATTGGTAATGGGGGTGGCAGAGGAAGAGAGAAGAGTGGGGTGGAAGTAGTCAGACTTGGGGAAGATGGAGTGGGAACTCTTGGAAGGTTTAGTCTTCCAGAGAAGTCATGGGCAAGATGGAGAGTTTCTGTAACGAAGTGACAATTTCACTCTTTATCTTTTCTTTTGATCTTATCTTATCTAATCTTATCAAGCCACGCATTTATCTAATCTCACAACATACGCTGGACTTGTAACATTTCTTTCTTTTTCTCTTGCGCTTATAGACGCTTATAGTTATATTCACATTCTCACGAGATCCCATCTCGTTCCCACGTTCATTACCGTATGCACTTCTTTCCATCTCCGTCTTATGCTTCCATTTCATTCACACGCTATGCTTCTCTTCCATTCTGCCACACCATGTGTGCGCAGCATGTATTTAATCTCCATCCCCCTATGTACCTATGTAGCTATGTACTCTCACGCACAGCTTGGTCTGTGCGCATATGCCAATAGTATAAAAGCCCAGTGGACGACGGCTGGCATTCCCAGTCTAGTTCACTTGGTCATTTCCCATAAAGACCTTTAGATCCTTCCCTGCAAGAGGATCAGTATATGATGTCTCATCCCTTTCTTCCTCCTACTCCTCCCTCCGTCTGGTAGAGTCCAGTCAGTGACGCTAGTCGTTGGACCTGCCCAGTCTACTCCATCGATATCCGATACAGCCTAGTCAGCCATTGATACAGCCAGCGACCTAAGGACCCATTGACTGAGTTATCTTTGTGGTTGTTTCAGTTTCTTCTTCTTCAGCAGAAGTAGAGGATAGGGAGATCAAGGTCAAGGGGTTCTTCCTCAGCAGTACTTGCTTCAGAGGATTTGGAGATGGGATCAGGGTGAGGAGCTTTCCACAAGTGTGGAATCAGGGGAGGTTGAGAAGAAATGGTGGCAAATTACATCAACAGTATTCGCAAAGTAGAACTTAGACCTTTTGTTACGGTTGACCCAGGTAGGACCAGCCATAGACTTAGGTAAGCAAGAGGAACTAGGACGAGGAGCTACCAAAGGTACTCAGCAGCAACGAAGGATAATCTTAGCAAGGGTGGTTCCTCTTACTTGAAGAAGGTTTCAGTTCAAGGGGATTCCTTGATGAGTTCTGTGTGTAGTTGTACTAGCACATAGATTAAAAGGTTCTCCCTTTAACAGAGTTCCTGGGTTTTGAGGTGAATAGAGGAGCGTCGACTCAAAAGTACGACGAAGTCTTATAGAAATCCAAGGAGATTTGAGGACGAGGATAGATAGTTAGATAGGAGGAAATTCTAAGTAGGTCTAAGTTAGGGAACTCGTCATAGTGAACTCAAAGGTTTATATATGTAGATTTTATGATGACTAAGCAGGAATATCTTGGAACTATACGGAAGGTAAAAGAATATTCTAAGACATTGGTAAGCAAAAGTCCCTGAGGACCTTAGAACATTAAGAAAGTCTGAAGAACGTTTAAAGGTGGGATTCTGAGGGAAGGTTATAGAAGATGATGGAACATTAGAGAACATTTGAATGAAAAAATAATAGAAGGAGAAATCAACTAGGCGAAGTACATCGCCGGGTTTTGCAAGAAAGGTAAGCATGGTTTAAAGAAAGAAAGAAAAAATTAGGGGGTATCATAAATCATAACAGGACCTTATCGACTCATGATGGTCCCCATGGGATATACCAATGCAGTACAGATCTATCAAGCTGATATGTCTCCAGCAGTATCTTTGGTTATATTGTTTAGAAAAACAAGATGAATGGATAGACTGGTTACCACTCGCCCAGTTTTCATATAACTCAAAAGTTCACACGAGTTCAAATAAAACACCCCTCAAAGTGCCACGGAACTACGTCCCACATATGGGAATTGAACAACGTACTTCCACTCATGCGCCAGCTGCTGATGTTATGATATACCATATTTTCAAACTTTTTCATACTTACCATTTCTCTTTTCTTGATCATGTGATCAGCATATGACCATGCAAATAATCACCTGACCTGAGGCTAGACCCATGACATCATACGACATCATGCCTCATGTATTTAATCTCCACTTCTTCTTTTCTTCTTCTTCTTTTCCCACTCCACTACATTATCCTCCTTTAGTAATACTTCTCATGCACTGCTTGGTCTGTGCGCAATTCTCAAATGTATATAAGATAGACACTTTGCGATTGGAATCCCCAGTCTAATCCATTTGTACTTTGTCCTCCAAGGCATTGTATTAAGGAAGCTCCCTCCTCCCTTCTCTTATCCAATAGTGTTTGAGTTGTCTGATGAGTGCTCTGCGTTGGAGTCAGCAATGAAGTTGTTGCTACTTGATCTTGGGACATTGTCTTTGAAGGTCGCAACACTTGGATTAGACTGCCCTATGCTTCTCAGACTCACGTTTCGTCTCTTTTCTATCATCACATCCTATATCCGATTCACAGGGTTAAGTGAGGCCAAGGGACCTTTCCCTAGTTCATTTCTTGGCCCCCGATGCCTCTAGGGAATCCCCTTGGAAGGGAAGATTTTGTTGTGTTACTTTAGAAACTTCTTTGTCCTTCCATTGTGAAGTGATATCTCTGCTGGGGTCATGCCTAGTTTGGAAAGGGTGGTGCACGGACTCCACACGGTCTGGTGATTAAGCCATATCTCATTTTGCTAAGCCTGGGATGCAAATCCAGAAGTAGACCAATTCCATATCAAGTAGTACCAGTACCCCTTTTTATGATTAGTGCTGAAGAACAGAAAAGGGCACTCAAGAGGATTTCTTCACGTTGTACCATTCATAGGCTCAAAGGAGGAGAGCCATTCCCAGATTCCAACTACACCTGCATTTCTTTATGATACGCTTTTAAGCTCTGAAAGCCCCAACAATACCCTGCTCCAGAACTACCCATCGATCGTTGGATCTCCCCCACCCTCTAAGATACCAATATCCTCTCCGCTCAAAACCCTACCACTTAAGAAAACTCATGAAAGCCTTTCCCAGAATCTGGTTGAAAGATACTAGATAGTAAGAAAGATGACCTCTCAAGCAATCAACAATCTCATGGAGAAAATCGAAAACCTTACTCTTAATGTCAAGGAAAAGGTCACCAGAAAGATTGTAGATCCCAGCAATTGGGACGGCAATAGAGCCAAGTTCCGCTTTTGGTTCCTAAGAATCAGACTCTGGGTAAAAGCCCAGAAATGGAAATCCAACAAACTCCAAACCATTGCCGTTCTCACCTGCCTGGAAGCAAAGGCAGAATCCTTTGCCTTAATAACCTTGGAAAGATATCTCAAGAATGAAATTGCCGACACTGTCGATGGAGAAAGAAAACCAGCAGGCATGCTCGGAGACAATGCCTGGCCGCAATGGGTAGCTCTCCAAAAAAGAATCAAGGATCACTTCCGGATTGACATACTGGCCCATGAAAGCCTAAAGAAGCTAGAAAATCTTAGGCAAAATAGGGCTGTAGTGGATGAATTTCTGGAAAAGTTCGAGAACCTTCGCAGGGAATCGGACATAGAAGACAGATATGCAATGAACTTGCTCAAAAAGGCTTG